>JAQGBD010001424.1:0-16141 GCA_034698165.1 Punctoribates punctum | reverse complement strand
GAGTATCCGCCGGAACTATGCGCCAGAGTGTGAAATCCGGGACAATCCCGGCTGGGCCGGGACACTTGGCAACCCTACATCTAATACTGATTCAGACGTCACTCACAGCGCATGCGTTCAACTCATAAACAAAAGACTTTTAAACTTTGAAATTAAATCAAACAAAAAGTGATTCAATTCTTGACTTAATTAACGAAAGTTTTCCATTAATTTGAAAACAATTCATAAATAATGAGAGAAAAAGAAAAGCATTTATTCGTCTCATTAATGAAAAAACATTTTAAGGCAAAGATGTCTTCAAACCTAATCAATTTAAAACGCCTTTTAGAATACATCGAAGAGTATTACTTCAGAATTGGAGTAACTCCGAAGTGAGTATAAAAAAAATGCCATGCTAATGGCCAAGGTTCTTCGCCAAACAGAAATTTGACCAAATTTGTTGCCAAAAGACCGAAAGTCTGTGCGATGTTTGAGCTCTACTCAAAAAACTACTCCAACACCAGTGGAGGTCAACACCAAAGAGCCCGACGAACGACCAGTGGTTCCATTGATGTCAAGAATGACAACAAAATGAGTACACAATCACTGAATAGCATTAGTGGCGGAAAATTGTCTCAAGAGTTGGCAGCCATTCGGGAATCGCAGCGAACAAAACAGTCGTCTCCTGTGAGACAGCGCTCGACGACAGGAGTCCACCAAATATATGGACTTAAATATGTGGGCAGTTCTACTCTGGACAGGACTTATACCCTTCCAATGCTTCCCTGGATTATAGCCGATGTTAAGCGACAGTCGATGTCTTCCGACGGCTATTCGGCCATAAATATCAGTCTCGAAGTCACCGAATCTGTGGTAAAGATAGTCAACCAAAACGATAAACAGATTCTTCTTCGGCATCCGCTCAACAATATGTCAAAATTCACACAAACAGCGAACGACAAGTCATGGGTTTCCTCTCTGTTTGGCGAAAGAACCGATTTTTGTATTTACTTTAAATAACAAATATTTCATTAGAGAGGGAATAGTCTTAATGGAGGCCTTAAGCCGTGAAATAGGACACACCGTTCCGGATGTTCATAAACCGTTTGTTTTGCGCAATAATTTCTCGGATCAGGAAATTCGAGAACTTATCAGTTGTCGGCTAAACACAAGTTCTTTGACCGAAGAGTAAACAAAAAGTGATATAAATCCTTATTTAATGCTTTCATTTGATTCAACAGATTTCCAAAATTAATCCAAGAAATTCATGTTTTGAGGGAATATTTTGCGGAACACAATGACGCGGCTGTGGTAATTCCCTCGAGAGGGCCACCCCCTTCTCCAACGACCCCTCCGGAAGTAAACGAGGGCTTATCCGACTCAGACATCAGTATAAGTGATTTGGCAAATGTCAGCGACGGGTCCTCCAACAGTGGCCAAAATGCCCCCAACAATACTCCAATTTGTCGATCACGTGGTGACGGACAGTCCCCAGAATTATAAGGGATTTGAGGCCATTTTTTACTCATTAATAAGATTTTAGTTTTATATAAATAATGAGCCACTTTTGGAAGCCATGAATATTGTGGCCATCAATAAAAAAATTTAATTAATTAATCAAACAATAAATTGTGATTAAGTTTTGAGAGAAAAGTAAATAATTTTCAGTAAATAATCAATTATTCAATTTATTGCCTCAAATTCTGGACACAAATATAGAGTATTCAACAGAAAAATATATTTAAAACATTCAATAAATTCATTGATAGAGTAAAACACTTAACAGCATTCAGTCAATTACCCCAACAACCGATCGGTTGGTCTTCGGATCGAAGGCCAGTCGTTGTTATCGATAGACAAACACTTCAAATGTTTGCCATAAGAACTGAAACCCAAATCACTTAAATTGATATAAACTCAAGAAATTCTTCCCCAAAGTATTTGCTTCGAGTAAAGCGAAAGACGAGAAAAGATTAAAATAGAGTTAAAACAGTTGTCTATAATTAAAATATAATAGAAATTGTATTTGTGTTGAAAGCCGTGTCCAGAATAGCGGCTGAACAGTAGGCCTCAGCTGTAGGACTTGGCGTACAGTCCATAAGTGATGTCGTAGTTCTTGAATCGGCAGACCTGCAGCTCTTTCCGCACAAAGCCATTGATTTGCATATCTTTGAACTCTTTGTGAGAGTCGTAAGCACTCGACAACTGATGAGAGGCAACAAAATTAGCAAAAATCAAATCAAAGCCTTTGAGGACTCACTTCATTAGCGCAGAGAGTCATCAGAAACTTTCCCGGAATAAACATTTTCAGCAAACGGTTGATCAGATCTGGATATGCGTTGTGCGGAACGTTGGTCTCGAACGAGACATACGAACACTGGGGCTCAGGGGTTATGTGGATCGTCACATAATATCCCTATTATGAGAGAATTCAGTTTAAAACAGATATTCGGCAAACAATTGTCTATTTTTATACCCCTTTGATGAGAGCATTCATAGAGTAGCCGCACGGCTCGAACAGGAAGTCGTCGATTGTCATTCCGGGCAATATCTTATCGATACCCGACTTCTGTGTCGCCTCTTTTGCAGAAGAGCTCACTTTTTGGGTGAAAATACTCATAACCTTCTGATCCAAGTTTTGCATAATTAGCTCAAAAGTCTGATCCGGAGTTTGTTTTAATGACTTCGACTCAATTAGAGGAGAGTTGAGAGTATATAAGTACCAGCAGTCGCTCGTCATTCTCCCCATACAATAGGCCGACCCGTCTGTCAATTAAACATTTTTAAGTCAAACAGAATAATAAGGACTAAAACTAACCCTCAAAGAGTGAGTCCAGAACTTCGACTTCATTTTCGAAAGTCCGGTGCAGATCGTCCTGTAGTTCGGGTCGCATAAAGTTCTTTCGGGAGTAGAAGACATCGGCCACTTCGTCAAAACCGGCCACTTGTTTGACCAAATAGAGGAGCGGTTCAATGCATCGCAAGAGAGTAGTCGATCCGCACGTCTTAATGATGAGCCGGTTCTTCGACACAAACAGTGAACTCTCGCTAAACGTTTCGATTGAGAACAAGATTAGAAGAAGTCTTTCAATGGGTAAATGTGATAAAACAATGGCCGTACGCCGTAGTGGGCCAGTAAAAGACTGCACACTTGAGTTCGGAGACCCCAGTGACAGCCCCACCAGTACCTCTACGTGCCAGCACTATAGAGCACTGTCCTATCCCTCACCACTGACCTGACTCTCACTGCTATCAAGTTAACTGATTAACTGATAATTTAAAATAAGTTTAAATAAATCTAAAACTGAATCAATAATTTTAATTGATTTTGTACTGGCTTAAAAACTGTGGGGATGACACCAATTATCGCACATTCCATTCAACTCGAAAGCAAATATCTGTCAATTACTTCCTGTTCAGTATTTAGAGATTATTTGCTTTAATAAAAAAGTTTTTATACAACTTATTCATTAAGTGTTATACAGAAAGAGAGATAAGAAAGTGAAACAAAAATTAATCGATAGTTAAGTCATTTAGAGTCGACTTTTCATACAAGACTTCATAGATTATTATATAAGAGAATTGTTTTATAGAATATCAGGAAATGTATTGAAGAGAATAAACCGTTTCTTATCTGAATTGATAGAAAAATAATTACAAATATTAGTGAATCGAGAGATAGATTGAGAAGAAATTATGTAATTATGGGCCGAAAAGTGCAGAGAAAAGGAAATGTATTGAAAAAAGTGATAAAAATAATAACTGAAGTGAATTATCAGATGATTTAATGACATCTGTTTTGTCAGAATTAGTTAGAAAAGCCAGCAAAACAATTCTGACAATTCAGACACGACTGTCCACTCATGAGAAACATGAAAACAACCAAAAACTATGGTATGTCTCCCCTCCAGTTGTTATATAAACAGTTGATTACAAGTCAATCAAAATTTGTTTAAAATCTCTTTTAGTACTACTCTTGAAAAGTGGTTAAAACCTAAACTCATTTGTTATACGAAAATAACATGAGTTATAATACCCACTGGTTTTTGGCACAACATAAGGGCACACATCTGTTGTAAGGCTCGTGTCAATGGGTTTGCGAACAATTGACGCCATTCGCGGACAGCGCCGGACATTCGGACACAACACTAGATCTGCATTTGGCTGCAGATGAATGAGAAAAAAGAAAATATAATATCGAATGTCGTCATCGGAACGGAAGAGAAGCGGTTTTCGAGTCAGAGATCAGATCACTGCAACTGTAAGAGACAAATACGACTGCATTCGCCCCACCACTGCAGCAGAACATACCCCCAGTTGTTGCACCTTTTGGCACATACTCTATAACTACGACTCTCAAGGCTTATACTTTTTTTCATTCATTTTTTATATTCACTGAATTCGTAATCAAATTCAGTTATAATTGAAAATAATTTGAAAAAATTAGTGCCAATCGATTACAAGCAACGATGGAAAGTGTAAAACCACTGCACGGGGTGTCAAACCAGTAATAGTGTTAAGACATGCTATGCCTTACCCGTGGGTTCGACCAGAGATCAAACCATAGAACAAATACTTTACCCACTCTTATGAGTCTTCGCATTCAAAAGTCAACTCAATTAAGAAATACAGTATTTTTTGGCCAAATGTGGTCTCAATCAACAAAAACAGTGACAAATCGATTGTCATTCGTATCTCTTATCCTATTATTAATGGCAGAGATATTCTGCCGAAAGACTGGTCTGTGGTTTACCTCAACACATATGCATCCAATTGTTCGTTACGTTTGAAGGATATTATCTCGCATTTGACCAAACTTAACAACGATTCCCAGGCAGGCCTTCAGAGGGAGAAATACATCAATTCTTTTATTTCATTCAAATCAGAATCAGTTTTAAAATCAAATTGAATTCAAAGCAGAAATTACTGGTTTTTAAATCAACTCTTGAAATATGAGATTAAATATCAAGTTCTGAAAGAAAATCTTTAGAGGCTTTAAATGATTGACACTTTTGACAATTTGTTAATTAAATGAAATATTGTCCGACATATCAATAAACAGACACTTTATTAGCCATCGATTGGATAATATTTGTGACTAGTCTTGAGATAAAAGTACTTTTCTTACACAGGATTAGAACCAGATTCAAAAGTACACGAAAAATGGCTTGAATTCTGGTTTAATCTGATTATCTCAAGGATTACTTCTTCATACTTCTCAGTACTTTTCGATAATTATTATTAATAAGTCTTTCAGTTATCTAATAGAGTACTAAAAGTCAGTTATCACGCGTTATGTAACTGTCGAAGGGGTTAATAACTCTCCAAATGAATTCTTTATCAATTTGTTGAGAGATTTACTTTCAATTTATTTATATTTTTATTTAATTTCAAATATAAACTGAATATAAATTTTGTGGAAAACTACAGAAATGTTTCAAAATCGGGTTCGAGTCAAACAAATTGAGTTTAAAATTTCAAGTTTTCTGTTTTAAAAGATAAGAATCAGAGACAGGAGAGTATGTGTTGGAGACAGACATACATTTGATGGAAAATTACATTTAATGGCAAATATTTTGAGCATTTCTGAGCAAAAATGTGCCAAAATTTGGTTGCCTTCACTCTGAAAGCAAACCCTGTTTTAAATGTCAAGCGTTAGAAACGAAAGGACACAGAGTTTGCCCTTAAATCTGATTATAGCAAAAAATGCAGTAAATATTTGAAAATAAAATTCTCTATATATTAATACATATATTCGTTGGTATATTCATAGCTATTATTAGACTATTAGACAAACAACAGATAAATAATTTTGTTTTAATTTCTTTTAAACAAATAGAGAGAAATATAATCGACTTAAGTCAGGAAATCAAAGGTTAATTTAGTGTAAAATAATATAAGTATTGATATAACAGATGAGAAACACTTCTATAGCCCAGAATAATAGGAAAGGCATTGGTTTTGGTAACCAATCGATTGGCCTTCAAATCATCAAATGTCTCATCACTTGAATGAGTGAACAAAATATAATTCATTTCTGCTTTAAATTCATTTATTCGTAAATTTCTCTTCAAATTAACGCAACTTTTAGATTGATTTTTAAATTAATTTTATTGAAACAAAAGCCAAATATACGAGAATTGAGTCAAAAGTAAGAATAAGAGGAATACCTATTGATGTGTCGAAGATCGCAGTCCTTCGGGTTGTCCTCATATTTGTCGAACCAGATCTCCAGCAGCTTTTCGGTGCCTTCGAAGAAAGTGCAGTAATTTTCGGTATTCATTGTCTCAAATTAAACGATAAAATGAATGGTTTTTGAAACCGAAATAACGCTAAAAGTTGAGACAAATTCAAGTGAAACGATATTCAAACGCAAGCAATGAATGACTGAATGCTTTGCTTTGAAATTCAATTTATAGAGAAATGAGAACTGAATACAGAATTTCATCAAACAATTGACAATAAATTATGTTTAGGTCAACTCCGGGTAAAGGGTTCTTACAGTTGAGCCCTCCTATGATAGACTCCAAGATGAAAATTAAGGAAACTAAATATCTGGCTCTTTCTCTCAAGAATTGATGGCAGAGCGCTGTCTCACAAGTGATGCGGATGTCGTCACTTGAGATAACGGATTACTATGACTACAATATCACTATTGGCTGCCTTTAAAATCAATAGGGGGTCTCTAATATCCCGTTCCTTTAGTACGGACAGTCATACGACTCCTTGCACTCGCAGAAGTACCGAGATAAAAGTCTAATTTCAAAAGATCGACGGAATCTCCACTTCTGTTCACTTTCGAGAAGCAGTTAGAAAGTGATAAATCTCTATAACAATGACCTCGACATTTATCTTCACACTATTTGTTGTTTTTCACATAATTCAGTTCACTTCGAATCAATTCAATTAATTTTAATAAATCATAAAAATAAGTGAACTTTTACCGCAAAATAATGGAATTTTTGAAAAACATTATAGAAATGTTAATCAATAAATAAACTAGGCAATAGTAAACATGCTCAATCTATTGTAAATCAAAGAATTTCATGAGTTGTTGCGTAAAACTACTCTGAATTCTGAGTTTACGCTCAAGGAAAGTTGATTTTTTAGTAAACCCGACTCAAGAAAGCGCTTAAACTAAACAATTTGTTAATTAAATGACTAAACAAATGAATCGACGAAACGTCTGAAAGGTTTTTGCAGTGATTTTATTCCCAATTATTAGAAAAACTCCAATAAATTGAAATAATGTCTTAAAAGACAGAAAACAGAATTCAATTTTGAAGAAAGTATTTAATTATTTATAAGAAACGATAAAATTAATAAAATTTACTACAATTTTGTTCTCATTGTTGGGGTATTTGAGGAAATCCAGGATTTGGTGGATATCGGGGTCTATTGGCGCCCACTCCTCGTGAGTATGGATTCATTCCTGGCATTGCAGCCATTTGTGGCGGAGGCGGTCCTCCCATTCCTGGATATGGGCCCGAAGGCGGCTGTTGTTGTTGTTGTAGTTGTTGAGGAGGTTGTGAGGGAGGCATTGATTGTGGAGGGGGTGCTCCGAATCCGTGGACAGGGCTGGGCTGACCAAAACCGGTCGAAGTCGGCGGGGGAGCAGAAAATCCAGTGGGTCCAGACGGTGCCGATGAAGTGGGGGCTCCACTATGTTGTTGGTAGAGTTGAGGCGGTCCTCCACCAGAAGGCGGCGCATGAATATTAGATCCCCCTAAAGGCTGTCCTGATGGAGGGGGTGCGCCAAAAGGCCTCATTCCTGGGTGAGCGCCAGGTGGTGCTCCAAACGGTGGGTTCAGTTGCGGCTGATTTGAGCTGAAAGTGTTGACCGGTTGAGAGGTATGTCCGGGGAATCCACCGGTCATTGAATGAGACGGATTTGGAGCCGGAATCGGACTCGACTGAGACATATTGGGAGCGCTCACATTCTGTCTATTTGGAGGCGGGAACTGACCCGGATAGGGCTGTGCCTGCACTTCATAACGAGGCTGTTGTGAAGGGAACTGCGGCGGCATTTGTTGTCCCATTTGTTGCCCCATTTGTTGTCCCATTTGTGGCACAATTTGGGGCGCATTTGGATTCGTCTGTTGCGGCATATATTGTGGCGTCGATGGGTTAGAGCCCATTGGCTTCAGTTCCGGCGCCGATATATTTCCCAAACTTTGCTGTTGTCGAGACTGAGACGAAAGACTGGACACGCTTTCGGGTGAAAGCGAACGCTTCTCTTCAGTCGGCGGTCCATTTTGGAGCTCATTTTCCAACCGCTGTCGCGAACTCAACGGATCAAACTCTTTGGTCGGCTGTGGCGCCGATTTATGGACTACTTCTTCGTCTCTTTCCTCGATTTCCTCTTCAATGCCATTCTTTTGAGGCGCTTCCAATCGGTCCAAAAGAAAATTACAACGATTTCGAATCGATTGGAGTTCTTTGCGAATCACTTTGACCTCATCGGTGACCAAAGGCATGGGCTGTCCGTTGACGAAGAGTGTTATCTTTAGGATACGACTGCACTGAATGGCAAACGAGAGGTCACTGCTGTCAAAGATGGTAATCAAGTCGTTGTCTTCGTCTTTGTATTTGATGACCACATCATCGTTTGAGTCGAGCTTTCCTTTGAAGACTCTTTGCATCATAAGAACCAACTCGTCATAAGTGATCTCTTCGTTATGAATCGGTATTCTTCTGATGTCATCACCGAATTGGACTTTAATAATGAGTTTTCCGCTCAAATCCAAGTGAGAGAACTCGTCATTAACTGCGGTGAAAGAAGCGGTCGAATTGCTCGAAGCCATCGATTGATATCCACTCAAAACTGTCTGACAATCGGATCAATTACACAATATTTGGACAAATTATCCACAGTTTTGATGACAAACCACTGCCAAAGAGATAAGTCATTGAATTAAAACAATTTAATTGAATCAGAAGCTGAACAATACCTGAGAAGAATGTGGTTTTCGGTGACAATCAGTGGAAAAATCAAAATATATTAATCACTGAATGAAAGTGTATTTAAAGCCGTATTTGAAAAGACGTGTCAAACGAGTCATCAAACGATAGGAAAACTGATTGCGTGGAGAATATGAGACACAGGAGTGGGGGGTCTGTCCCTCAGTCTGTCCACAGATGACACCTCTCTCTGTGCCGACACACGTGTAGTCGTTTCTGATGTAAACAATAATTGAAATCAAATTCATTTCGTTTTGTTTTCATTAAAACTAATATAAATTTGTTTACATTTTTATGAAACGATTGAATCAAATATTTTTCTGTTCTTTGGTTTCTGTTTACAAACATTTGAATAAAAGATTTATGTCTTCTGCGGTCAGTTGCGAAGCAAGTCCTCAGAAGAGGCCTAAACTTGATTCCGATCCAAACGATGGTCATCTAAAAGCCGAAACTGATTGGCGCTCGAAATTCGACCGAAAGTTTGATGAACCGGACGTCGGAATCACTGAATTTATCGGCGATTTTAAGCCATTCGAAGGAGTGCTGAAGAATCGGTCGGTTTAACCAAATGGTTGACAACAAAACTAAAGTAACGTTAATCTCATTTTCTGATAGTTATGAAGACTTTTTGGTCCACGAAATCACAAAAAGTGGTCAAATCGTTCGTTTGACTGATAACAGCAAACCTGTCGATGAAGTGATTCCTGTGCTCGACATCTATGAGGTGTTAGACGACAACACAATACAGCAAATGAAAGATCTTTTAGCCACCGATCAAATGAATGCCGAAGAAAAAGAAGAGGTCATCGACGCCGCCATCGATGCGACTCTCGATTCGGAAATTATAACTGAACCCGAAGTCGAGGCCATTAGTGAAGAAGTGAATGACTCTATTGTCAAAAGTGAATCGGTTTGTGAGAGGAGTGGACAGACTGTCATCAAAATACCAGTCAATGGATTAAATAAGTTCGAGAGAACGCGAATACATAAAGCGATTAAAGATAATTACGAAGAACTCGAAACACTTACTGTCGATGAAGAGCTCAACAAATATATTGTGGTCAAGAAATTAGACAAAAATAGTGTCAAACGAAGACCTAATCAGTGGCCCAAAGAAAAGGGGGAATACATTCACTTTGTTTTGTATAAAGAGAATAAAGAGACTCAACAAGCGATCAATGAGTTGTCCCTCAAAACCCGTATTTCGTCCAAGAATTTCGATATCGCGGGCACTAAAGACAAACGGGCCGTCACTACACAAATGGTGAGCGCCTGGAAAGTGCCGCCCATTAAGATATGGTCGGCCGCACAGCTTTGCTCTAATGTCGAAGTGGGACACTTCCAGTTCAATAAAGAGACCATTAATTTAGGAGATCTCAAGGGAAATCACTTCGATATTGTCTTAAGAGACGTCAAATGTGAGGACCGGAAAAATGCTGAGCAAAGTCTAGAGTCGGTCAAGAATTTGGGTTTCATTAACTACTATGGAATGCAAAGGTTTGGTTTCAATTCCTACAGAACAGGGATTTTGATTTTGAGACAAAAATGGGAAGAAGTGGTCGACTCTATTCTGTGCACAAAACCACAGGACATGAGATTCCATAACAAACCACATGTTATGACATTTAATGAGTGCATTGATTTGTGGCAAAAGACTCGAAACGCCAAAGAAGTCTATAAGAAGTTTCCATATAAGTGGACTCCAGAGGGAACTCTTCTCAAGGGTTTGTCACGAGTGGGTCCCAACGACTTTCACGGCGCGATCTGCACCGGAATGGTTCGCAATCAACGACTTTTGTATCTCCACTGCTATCAGAGCTATCTTTGGAATAAAACCGCTTCTTATAGACTAAGAACTTATGGCCTAAAAGTAGTGGCCGGAGATCTGCTGGAACTGATCAACGATGAGGACGATCACAAACCAAATGAGGGCAAGAATAAGGACCGCTACAGGAATATAGTGATTGCAGACGAAGAGAATATGAAGTCGGCGTCGATTCACGACATTGTCTTACCAGTGGTCGGAACCGATAATCTGATGCCTAAGAACTCAGTCTCTGATTACATCGAATCACTTTTAGCTGAAGAGGAGATCACTCTTGACTTATATCGCAATTTACCGAAACAGTGGTGTTGTTTCGGGACTTATCGCAAACTGTTTGTCAAACCGGAAAACTTTGACTATCAGTGGATTCAATACAAAGATCCGAATATTCCACTCATTGACAGCGATTTGACTTCACTTAAGAAGAGAACTTCAGATTCCAAAAGTGATGAACAACAGGAAGAGAAGGAAACAGACAATGAAAGTGAGAAACTGGCGCTCAAACTGTCGATGGGTTTGCCGTCGAGTACTTACGCCACTATGTTTTGCAGACAAATCACAAGAACTGAGACAACACTCTTAGAAACGAAGCCATGGCTTGAATTTAAATACAATTTGAAGAAATAATTTCATAGAAAATCAGATTTTTATTAAATAAATCTTTTTATAAATAAATAATGAAAACGATGTGAAGTGGTCTCCACTGGAACTCTACTCCACTTCCATGTCTTTGATTCAAGTCCGACATCGAATAAATCTTTGAGATCTTCACTCAAATAAGATTCTGTCCCCAAATAATTGTTTGAAGATATGAACCGATTTATTAACCATTTCTTTGGTATTCCTCAAAGAGAAGAACATTTATTTATCTGAATTCCAATGAAATCGATTTCCTCTGAAGGAAAACAAGAATAAAAACTTTAATAAAAAGACCGAAAATATTATTATTATTATTAAACAGAATTTTCTTAAATATTTTTTTTAACTAAAATTTAGTCAAATATTTCAATGAAAGCGAAATAACTTTGAAATCAATCGAAAAAATATTATCGAATAAAAAATACGTTATATTTGAGGAAAGATCATAAGATTTCCTCTTCAGGGGAACTACTTTTCGAATCTCCAACCGATGAGTTCATGATTTCCATCCCTATCTCATCGTCTGAATAATCTGATAGTTTGCTGTCGTCTATCAGTGTTTCCAACCGTTCCTTCAATTGATGGGAAACCCTCTCCAAAACGAGAGCTCTTATATCTTGTCGTTTGGTTTTAACTAAATCCCTATTAAACCACTTTTTCAGAGCATCCTTTCCTTTATCCCAGAGATCTTTCACAATCTCATCCGGATGTGTGAGAAACTGTTCCACATATTCGAGAACAAAGAGACCGCAGTCACTGGAATTGGTCTGTTTGGGAACCTCTGGCGAAAAGTCTTTCATAACTTTTGCCGTTTTGAACGACAGCTCTGACTTGGTTTTTGATTTCCACTCCTGAGCTAAGAACTCACGAATAGGTGTACTTAAGCTCTTCTTAATGCATCCGTTCCCCAAAGAGTCCATAAATATAATACACGGCCTAAACGTATATCAAATATATTTCAGATGAAAATAATTACCAAAAGATTAGAAATACTTTTTATCGAACGGAAGAAACTCTTCAGTCGTGGGAACGATTACTTCCGTGTCTTCAGATTTAACTTTCGGCGAATCTGTCTTCTGATTCAATGTACTGACTGCCGACGGATAGCAGACAATAGAGAGAAACCAATGCGACTCTTTGATGATCGGAAACACTAAGAAGTCTTTCGAGAAAATGTCCAAATTTTTAGTCCATTTCTTCAGCTTTTGTTCGTATCTTTGCTCAAAACTAAGACAAAAATCAGTTAATCACAACAATGAAGAGTTTGTGACCACTGCTTACGTATACTGTTCTTCACGACCCAAACTGTTCTTCCGTTTCGGCGGACGCTTTTCCGTTAATTGAATGAAGAATAATGTGTCGAATATATGTGTTCTCTGTCTGTCCTCTTCGGTTAACCTCTCATTGAAATAATATCTAAAAACCGAAACAAAAAATTTGTAAAAATTCTTAATTTAATGAAAGAATACCTTAAATAAAAGTTAACGATATTATCGTTGAGAAACTCTCCTTTGTTTAGACACTTCATGTCTGTCCCGACGACATGAATAGCATTTTTGTCGTCTTCCGGATAACTGAAGATTACTTTTCTGTTGGAAAACAATTAATTAAACTCTGAAATAAAGTTAAACCAAATCAATAACTGACTCGAACTCAGACTCGGATTCGAATTTGGTTTCAATGATGTCCTCCTCGTCGTCGTCGATATCTATAATAATGGTTTGGATCGGAGTTCTAGAAGTGGATCGTCTGGCCTTAGGAGAGGGCGAAACACCAGAACTATCACTTTTATACCCACTCTTATTATTATTATTAGTGGCGAAGGGGTTATTCCGTTTAGGAGTGGTTTCCAATATTGAAGAATTTCGCGAAGAACTTATGACTTTCGGTTCAGAGGCCGGTCGAGATCTGGCCCTTTGAAGCAGAGTTTTTGCCTTTTCTTCAGAAATAGCCTCAAATTTAATATTAGAGTTGAGTTTGAGAGACCTCTCCCTTAAAATTTTGATAAATCTTTCGCTGAATTTGTCTTTTAAAACATCAATCATATAGTGTTCCCTCGAATCTGGAATCAAATCAATGGAATCAAAATGTATTTAAAGCCTAATTGAATTGAGTGTAAAGAATGGGAACCTACCCGTGGAATCGATGTCGAATTTCAAGCCGTTTTGGGACTCGGTTCCCAAATACATGGATTGTTGTATCTTCTGATTTGACTCTTTGGTCGGCTTAATAAACAACAAGTTTGTGATTCCGTCCGAATAATAGAACAACTCTTGCATTTCGATGAACGGAATCATAATATGATACTTGAATTTCGTGTCCTTAGTATTCGGGGAGACATTCGTCACTTTGATTCCTTCGGTCGAGAAATCAACGTTCTTTGCGTTCGTTCTATAGGTACCGAACATTATATAGTCGGGCATTGAATGCAGTGTTGACTCATCTTCACTATTGTTCTGATTCTTCGCCTTTATATCAACAATTGTCGAGTTATTAGAATTAGAATTGGAATCAATTGATTTGATTTTAGAGTCATTTCTATCACTATCGATATCACACTGAACTCCAATACCAGAGTTCTCTTCGGTTCCGTTTGTGTCCATAATCTCAATGCAGTCCTCATTAGACTCGTGAGGTATTGATTGTGAAGTCTTCTCAACGTTTTCGGCGTCCAATTCAATGAGTTCCGGATTTGAGGACAGTTTTCGGATAATTTGTCGATTAAATTGATTTAAGCGTTGATTAGAAGGCAAACCATTTCTATTAGCACTCAGAGAACTGGTTAGGGAACTACAGGCAAGTCTATGAGGGGTGTCAACCATAGAAGCGCTGGACATTGCCATTCGTGTTCCTCTGCCGACACCAGATGTGGTCTGATTTGTGTAAAACAATTGAGTGTCGATTCCGGATGAGTTGACTCTTTTCTTGTTATTAACGGTTTTAACCAAATGGCAGTGACTGCACCTACTAATCGGCGAAGTGGACACTTGTCCGCAATAATCACACTTCAAATTGGGATTCATTTCAATGTCGTTCTGCGGAGAAGTCGATAATACCACTAAAGGATTAGGACTAGGATTAGAGTAAATGACCGAAATCGGGGCTACAATTTGGGCCGATTGTTGTGTCGATGACTGTATTAAGACATAATTTCTGGGGTTCGGGTCTGGCGTTAGAATATATGGCTGGTTGTGGTTTATTTGAATCAACGGCTGCTCTGACCTCATCTCAAGACTATAGATATTATTGTTTTGGTTCATACCTAAAGAGTTTTGACTCCTTATGGACTCACAATTCATTCGCTGTTCTTCAGGACTAAGACTAATCCCTTTTAATAGATTATTAACTGAAGAGTAAATGCTTTTTATGGTTCGGACGAAGAAACCGCTTTCGGACGACTCTTTGCTTTCAATATCTTTGAAATTCTTGCGTCTCTTGGGTGGAGAACCACTCAAACTGTAATCATCGAAGTCGTCATCACTCCATTCTTCGCCGGTATATCTCTTAGACATAAAAGAGTTGTCACTCAAATGTTTGCCTCAATTTTCCTGAGTTTTACTCAAAACCTAAAATACGTAATAAAATGTTTGAATCAATTGATTACAAAAAGCATTTAAAAGTCATTTAACTCACGATTTAAAGTCTGTTATAATTGAAAACCAAATAAATGTTTTTCAATATTAGTAATGCTTTTAATTGAAGTGAATTTAAAGCTAAAAGTAAACGAAATTTAGTAAACAATTGTTTGACTCAAATAATGTGTTGTTTTGTCAGACATTGTCTTCTGATTTGTGAGAAAAACAGATGAAAAGTGGTTATTGTCGTCAATAGAGTGCACTCTTTAAACACAAATCTTCTGCTCTTATCTCAAAAGTTTTGACTCAAAACAAATAAACTATTTCTTAAATTTTCCTAAAAATTAATTATCTTTTTATAAAAAAAAATGACACAAAATAATAGCAACAGACGTGAAAAGTTGATTGCATTCATTGCTAGAATGGATATTAATGCCAATCACACAACAGTCTTAAAACAGCGGATCCGTTATGTGATTCAATCGATTCATACGATTGCAAGTCTTCCCCAAACCATTGAACAAGACCTCAATCAGTGAGTTTCTTAAACACAATTTTTGAATAACCCGAACAAATTTTTCAGTTATTGGATCACCAAAAGGGATAATTTCTCACAATTATATCAAAATTTATTCCCAAATCTACCCCCGGTTCAAGTTATTGATGATGATGTCCAACAAGATGAGGATCAGCTCCTCTATGAAGACCTTAGAGAACACTTACTTATACTCAAGGAATATACCCATCACTCAATTCTTGCACCCAATGGAGTGCATAAGTAAGTTACAAATTTTTAGTCTAGGTTAATTAGAAAGCTTAATAATTCCTCTCTATCTTCAGTATGGATCTGAATCTATTGGACCTATTAGTGAACCAAATCAATGACTTCTTAGCCAACAATGGTTTAATCGATTTTGAAGTCTTTCCAATGGCTGCCAATGGCATCGATTAATTAAATCTATAAAAAGGCCAATCATTTCATATAATTAATTAATTTGTCGTTTATTCCAATCAATGGTCACATCTTTACTAATAATAAACAACTTTTTATAAACAATTAAAGAATTAAAACTTTATTCGATTCGGAAATCAGTTCTTAGGCTTCAATTTGTGACCAAAATATATATTATTTTTGAGATTACTTTTGGCTTCGATTAGAGTT
>JAQGBD010001423.1:0-16142 GCA_034698165.1 Punctoribates punctum | reverse complement strand
CATAATTTCAAGTTCTATCTTTCACCAAGCATTTTTCTTAGTCCCGACCGCGTGAAAATAGGGAGGTTCAGGTGTATAACACATTTAACGAAAAATTGTAGAAAATTTTTCCCTAATTTACAGACGATTTGTTTAATGTATTTAATAAGAGGATCGGATGGAGTGTAGTACTAGTGCTGTGCTATCAATAAATTCACGGCTGAGTGAGTTGAGTGCATCTCACAGTACGGTATCCCTAACTCTTCATCTCAATAGAGACCAGAGGGAGAGGCAGAGGGGGCCAGAAACGGATCGGTAGAGCGAATGCCAGAACACATACATAGAAAGAGACAAATAGTCACTAATATATGGGTATATCTGTTGTGTGTCCGCAACATATCTATAATATAAGTTCACGAAATTCTGGCCAAACATTGATAACAACAACAGACAGCAGTGAGAGGCCAACCGTCATATCTATCAGCGCTCAGACTATTGAGAGCCTAACACAGCATAACATAATATAAAGGGTTTTCATTTATTCCACTCCTTATACGCCAGTCATCTCTCTATCTATTACTTGAGTTTAAGTAATAGTTTTTGTGGTTCTGTTCTTTGTCTGTTCCTCTGATATCGTGTTGTGCTCTCTGACGTCGTGTCCATTATATTTATCTATCGGTAGGTTTTTCGGCCAAAAACAAAAGCCAAAGACACAAACAACACAAAAATACAGTGTTGTGTGCTCTCCCTTTCCCTCTCCCTGTGCTGTAAGAGTGAGTGTGTGTGGCATAAGTTGGTTGACATTCATATAACTTAATACTATTACGTCTATTATGTACTCTATTTTCCTCGACTTCATTATCAAAAGTTATGAGTTTAATATTTATGTTGTTTAAGGGGGTGGGAGGGGGTCGCCAAAGGGTCAGAAATAGCTATTTAGCACAGAATAGAGTGCAGATCAACTCCACTGATAGCCTGTAATTAATGGAAAGAAAAGCCTTCACTGATATTCAAAAACTTAATGAGAGTGTAAACTAATTTCACTTTTGAATAGAAGAGTTTGACTTTTGTTTTTTCATTGCACTTGTCCTGAGCACCGTTGGCTCTGTATTTAAAGCTGTTTATTCTGTGCACTGGCTTGTGCTCCAGCTATAAAAGAATTGGTGGTTTGGGAGGAGTTTTCAGTCGACCACAAAATCCTTACACTACATAAGACAGAGAGAAAAGTGATGTTAAATGTGATGATCACATATGCTGAGACATTAGAGCACAGAATAAAGGGGAACGACTCTTAAAAAGAATGGCTTCGACTGCGAACGGCTTATATAGTGTTTAACCGTATTCTCAATTGAATAACAAAAACTGCAGACAAACCGTTAGCACTGAGAGCACAGGCATAAGAGCACAGGAGAGTACTGTTTGTGTTGAGGTTAGCATTAAATTAAATGAATAGAAGAGAAACTCAAATAAATTCACTTCTATTTGAATAAATGTATTTGAATTGTAAGCGAGACAAAAGTCATTTATTAAATGCCAGGATTATTATCCCATAATTCCATTGATTTTTCACCCCATTTATAGCCTCGCTTTTTTTAGCTAGGTCTATTCTACTAGTTATTTATCTAATGCATTTCGCTTAGAACTAAGCGGAATAAAATCACATTGATAAATTGAATCCAATTTATAGATGATAGCGAAGAAAAATCAATGATGATGGCTTGTTTTAAGGACAACAGGCCATTATTAAGGACCAGGGGTAATTGTCTAAACTTTGAAATTAAACGCAAAGTTTGTTAGTTTAGTGTTTAAGCGAAGAAATAAAGAGAAAAAAACGGTTAAAAACTTGTATTTTGGGGCAGAGTTTTGAAGCTCTTTAATAGCAGATAATGGTTTTGCAACTGTGCTCAGGCAGCAGAAGCCCGGGCCTGTGCTGAGCACAGTAGCCATAGATCTGATAAGTGTTGGCACAGGTTTTTTATGGACTTGTTTATGGTATGGTAGTTGTGCTGGTGGTGTGTGTGTGCACAGACCTGTCCGTCCAGTTTTCATCAGCGGATCAAAATTTTAATGACTTTTCGCTCTTCTCTTATATTTAGAGAAGAATTTCTTCGCGTTTTCTGGTCTCAGCTTTTGATGGACTGAAGCCTCGGTTTTGAGCACAAAATTAATTCATTTATTTGACTACTTATCGGACGAAACAAATTTACATTTGATTGAAATTCAATTTAAGTGGAACTTTGCCTGGTTTACGAATTTTTTGCTTGATGATAAGGCTGTCCGAAGGCCTGTGTGCTGTGCTGAGAGGAGGACAGTACTCACTGTGCTATTCATGGGCACTGTTTTTGTTGTATTTTGTTTATAATGATTGGCTTTTCTCTTATTTTGAGTCTCATTTCGGTTAATCGGTTTTCTGCTCTCCTTTGCGCTTATCCTCAATGCCAGTGCCGTCAATGGCAGTGCCCCCCATCAGCTGACTGTCCCCCTCTCGGCACAGGCTATCTATCTATTAGCTAATAATACGCGAGAAAACTATCTTTTCGTTTGGAAAAAATTTTGTTTTCAAATTATCTTTAGAAATGACTATTTTGAAGGGAATTTCTTTGTGAATTAAATTGAGTAAGGTAACTTTTCCTCAATTAAGTCCAGTGGTATTCAATGCAAAACTATTTTAATTATTGTTTTGGAAAACTTATTAAAGTATTTCTTCATTTTTCTTATCATTTTTCAGTCGACTCTTTGATTACGAAAATCATTTGAATTATCTTTTATTCAGAGAAGAAATTTAAATAAATAAATATCAGAATAATCTCCGAAAAGTTGTAACTCAAGGCTCTTGCAAATTGAGTTAAATGTTTGGCTAAAAGTTTTCGTTGAATTAATGAATTTATGAAAAACCAGAAATTCATGAAAAATATATCTTTTTGTTCATATTCTTGGCTATCAATTCAAATATGAATAACAGGGGAAGTTTTTTCCCTTTGAATTTTTTATCTTTCTCATTTTTATGTTTCTAATATTAAATATCCATTGGCTAATAGGCTGAGCCCATTAGGAATTGCGTCTGAACCCGTTCCTTTCCATTTATAGATTGCAAGTTCACACAAAAACAAATTCAAAACCGATTCAAAATCAAAGCAAACCATTAATTCCTAATAATTTGATTAATTGACGAAAGAGTCATAAAAATTGTGTATAAACACAGCCTTTGCTTAACTCAATTGAGTCTTGCAATAAATGTTTGGCTCAGTTTAAGTCATGATTTCGTGACCACCTTTTCTCTGGACAATAAATATCGAGCAGAAAAATCATTTTATTGTTTTACAATTGTTTTTCATTAACTATTATTAAGGCTTTAAATTAAATCAGAGATTAAAACAATTGATTCCCGATTTTGGAAGTGATTTAAAACAATTTTTTTCTCATTACGAATACAAAAAGTATTTTATTAACTTTTGAGGTCAAGTCTTGATAATTATGTTTCCGCTAATCAATTATCAAATCCATAATTTGCTAGTTGTTGATAAACTTGCACAGTTTAGTCCCAATGATGGCCAGGAGGGGAGGGGTGTAGCAACAACCCTTTAAATTGTTGCTCGAGATCAACCCATCCCCTCTGATATAGAGAATCTTGGTCATCCTTTAGTGTTATTGGCAAATTATGCTGGCTAAACATGTTCCTGGTCGAAAAATTATTAGCTACTGGTGTTGCGTGAAATGTGGTATCACTCAGAATGTATTGAACAGAATAACCAGTTCTTCAGTAAATTTTTTGTTTTGATTTTTGTTTAGAGGGAACACCACTTCTTCGTCGTCCTGTGCTATGAATCCCGGAAAATGAGAACTAATTTATCTACAATTTATCAGCTTTTTTAATAAGCGAGTGGAACCTGTTTTTCCGATTTGAGCAAGCTACTTTTTTCTGCAATTGAAATTCAGTAGTTCAAATTGATTTTATACTTGGAATATATTTATTTCGATTTATTCCACGTTTATTCTAATTGAGAGCTGAAGATGAGCTTAATTGGAGTGAACTTGGTAAGTTTAAGGGCTGACCTTTGGAAAGGGATGTCGTGATTGTTGAGGGTTAACACATTTGATAAACTTTTTTACTAAGAATTAATATGTTTTTCAATTAGTCTCCACTAATGATAAGTTTTAATAAGAAGGATAGGGATGAGAGAGAGAGAGAGAGAGAGAGAGAGAGAGAGAGAGAGAGAGAGAGAGAGAGAGAGAGAGAGAGAGGACTGGATTTTTCGAGTCAAGGGATGAAAACTTAAATTGGAATTAGTTTTAAGATTTTTCTTTCTTATTGTAGTTTTAATTTGAGACAAATTCTTGGCTAATCTCCTCTATTCCTGTGCACAGACCTCAAGGGAAAGGCATAAAAAAGAGCTAAAGAAAAGCTAAATTGAAATCTCAATCCCAGACTCCGGTACCCAATAAAAAGACTGAACTAATTCTCATCTATTAAAACGAAATTTCATATTATTTTGATTGAAATTATATCTCAATTATATAATTGAAATATATTTTAATAGCCGTATATTAGAGGGGACCGGCATAAGGAATGGGATGTGTGTGCTATCAGACGATAAATGCCATTAAGACATAAAAATTTAATTTAATTTCGTTTTATTTTCCGAAGATTTCAATTGAAAAAAATCAATTTCCAGGTAATCGTAATAATAATAATAATAATAATAATGAGCTGTCGTTTCGGCGCTGATTTGGGATCGGATCGGGTTTTTTCAGAGGATAGGTATGCGTCGCCTCTTTTATTACATATCAATCTCTTTTCTCTCAGTCGGATAGCCGTCTATTACCAGCGCTGAGGCACACAGAATAAAGTAAACTTGTTCCTCTAATGAGTATAACTTGTATTCAATTAGTAGAAACTTTTCTGACATTAAATTATTTATTTGAGAATTCATTGAATGCCTTAAAAATCAAAAGATTTTTGGCCCAGAATTTTGAAATATTCATTAACTTGCAAACTATTGAATAAATATTCCGCATATTCTTCTCGTTATGGAAATATTTTATTCAGCATGCTTAATTTAAAACGCAAGAGATTAAAGGAAATTAATGGTGATGATGATCATGGTCATCTTTTTAGAGTAAAATTCTTATTCTTGCCTTGCATAAATTATTGCAATTTTGATCCCAGGAATTTTGTCTTTTCTGAAGTGACGTGTGGCTAGAACATTTATCATTTGGATTCTCAATTTACAAATGAGAAGATCATTGAGTAAAATAGTGGACAAAAATTAATATCCAGCACAAAATTTATGGCTCAGTTTTGATTTGAGTAAACGAGGAGAAAAAAAATGTGAGTTAAGTAAAATTTGTTTCAATCAATTTGTCACATATCAGAGGCCACACGACTTGTGTCTGAGCGCTGGGATTAAAAAAATACTTGACTTTAGGCACTCCTCATAAGCAAATCTCATAGCAGTGGTGACCAAGGTATCCGACTTCAAGGTGGGGGGCGGGGGTAATCTTGGAGACAAATTTTAGGGAGTGTATCCATGGTATCTTTCTCGGGAAACTTAGGTTCAAAAATAAAACCAAGAGAGTCCTAGGTACATTTTGCCCTGAGATCTCGAGAAAAAGCTCAAGGGTAGGATAAAATTATGTTTTTTTGTTTTGCTTGGTAATTCTGTTGAGGGGGGAGTGGGTGATAAAATATTAGGGGATATTTAGGTAATACCAACCCCTTGGCCATCACTTTACCCATAGTTTTCTAGCTCTGGAGTCAACTGAAGTTCACAAAAAAAAACGTAAGGAATGGCGACTGACATGAGATTTGATAATTAATTATGACTACAGTTTAACTTCAAATTATGACTGACTTCTAGGACTCGGAATTAATTTTACATTTGATCTAATGATTGGAAGAGTGAGAGGAACGCCACAAAAAAGTAAATCGATAAAAATAATGCTCAAAAACTTGGCTATATTTAGATTCTTGGCGAAAATAATTTGGCAAAAAATAGGGAAAATTGAGATATGAATGCAAAGAATGAAAGACTAACAACAGCGATGGCCAGGGTGCCCGGCCTTAGGAGGGAAAGGATATATGCCTTGGATTAATTGTTCGTAGGCATTTTTCCTAGTGGCCAAAAATAAAGTCAAAGAGGTACCAAGGTATACATTTTTAAGCTAAAATTTTCATGGAGAACAGAGGTGGGTGTGTCCGCCTGGCTTTGACCCCTTGGCCATCACTGAACGACTAAATATTTGTATGTCTTTTACTTCCGTTTTTATAGCTATTACTCATGTCTTGAGATGTTTTTGTAGGAACAGTGGCTCTCTCTCCTCCCTCTCCCCTTCACTCCCAGAGTATTCCTGGGCCTCTCCCCTCCCCTCATCCGGAGATGAACTTGATAATAATCACTATTTGTTTGATAGCAAACCGCAAAGAATTTCTCGAAATGAAAACATAATTTATTTTCTGAAAAGAAGTCTTTTGAGAAACTTCTTGGACTTCAAAATTCATAATTACCTTAATTATGATTAATTCACTTTTTCGTATTCATTATAATCGGGTACACTTTGATTGGCTAAGTTTATTCATGGCCCTTTATTAATGCGCTTGCTATTTAAGTTTTGGGAGGTACCAAGCTCACTATCCTTTTAATGATGTTGAAATTCTTCAATTTGAATATTTTAATAATTAATTTTGGCGCTTGGTACTTTAGATATGAATATGCAGTAATGGGATCTTGGTTAATTCTGATTTTAATGATTTAATTAATAATTTATCCATAAATTCCTCGTTTAAATAATTATTAAAACTGGTTATAACGTAGACTCCGGTATTGAAAATTTAAATAATGAGACTACCATGGTATTTATTGAAAAACAAAACCCAATATTTAATATTACGATAAACTGGAGCTCAGAATAAAACAACAAAACCAAAGATAAATACGATTTTTATTCTGTTTTCTTCCGAAAAACACTTTTAAAAGTCTTAATTGAAATGAAGATAAGAATAGGATTTTTGCAGTCATTTAATTGGCCCTCAATTTGAGCTCAGAATTGAATACAAGAAAATTTAATTTTTTCAGAAATGAATTTCTCAGATGAATTCAGATAACAATTTATAGCTCTTTCCTCCCTTTCCTCATAATTCAGTCAAATATTTTTCCGTTTTATGTCAATTAATATTAACTCAGATCTGATATTATACTCAAATTCATTTGAAAAATAAGTTTTAATTTGTTTTTCAGGCAAATAATGATAACTAGAATGGGATCTATAATCAGGGTCAATTTAATCCGTTAGGAATACCCAGAACAAGCCTCCAGAGCGGTTTAAATATGGCTTCCCAACCCCTAGCAAAGTGTTCTTGGAAAAATATTTAGGCATTTGACACCTGTGCCTCCAAATATAGTTCAAATAGAGAGGACCGACCGTACAGTCCCCTAGAGAATAGTGAGCTTGGTAGCCCCGGCGTTATAAATAAACGCCACTGTTCTACACCGGAGTGTTAGTGCTCCCGAACAGGGAAACTGTTGGGCACTTCCATCGAAATTCCTCCTGAAAAACGAGGTCTGACTGTTTGGGAATTCAGGTGCTGAGCGGCGCATGACTGAGCTGTGCCCGTCTGATGCCGTGTGTCGGAGCACTGGTTGCCAAACAGCTTTTGCCCTCATATTGTGAGTGTTGGTATTCCAGTGCACATCTCGTTGGTTAGGTTTTTCTGCTGGAGCACCGATTTTCTGTGAACTCTGTGCTAAAAGTTTTTCTCTCGTCTCTCAGTTTTCTGATCCAAAGTTTACTGTACTTCGAGTGAAGAGGCTATAAGACTGATATCCTGTGCTTATATTTATGTTGTTTATTGGGATGCCTTTCCACCTAAATTGAGCATGGTGATTTTCTAAATCCAATTGGAATACCATTTTCACAAAAGGTATGTACCCTTTGATGGATAAAAAAAAATCCGATTGAAAAATGTTTTGTTAGCCTAAGAGTGAAGTTTAAACACATCTATAGCCTATGACTATAGATATCACACACTATATGCACATCAATAGAAATATATATCAATTTTTTTTCACTCCCTTTCTGTTGGGAAAGGCATCGAAAAAATGCAATCAAATGCCAAAATCACGAATGCATTGAAAAAAGCGAAATATTGCGACAAATATAGTATTTTATTTTTAATGGAAAATATTTTACAAAGAATCAAATGCCATATGAATTGTCGAGCAGACAAGAATTGTCATGCTTCAATTGGTCCAGGGGGATCTGCTTGGCTTGTAATTGTGGTTTTTTGGTCAAATACCTATAGGCTATAGGTGTGAAATTAGCAAGGTCTGTCTCTCTCTTTATTTTTCTCTCTCTCTCCATCTCTCCCCGAACTCCTCTCTCGTATACTCTCTCGCCTATTGACCCCTCCCTCCCTCTAACGAGAAAAATCGGATGCTCTGCCCTAACCCAGACCCGAAAAATATTGTCCAAGGTGCATAATTTAGGCTAGATAAAATCAGCAAGCAATAAAAGACAAACAAGAATAGATAAGTTTCATACATATGACAGTTTGAGTAATGTCACCATCCTAAATTTAAGCCTTTTGAAGAAGCCTGTGCTCCTTCTAATTAATCAAAGTTGCAGGCGACTTAAGTGAATTTGATTATCCTAGATTATAAAAGCGAATTTGAATTATCAGGAGTGTATTTAAGGCGTTTGTTTAGAGTCTGTGTTTATTTTGCTCTTCGCGTATAAAATGAAAAATTATAGATATTTTTTTGTGTGTGTCTTATCGTATGCGCGATATTTCATTTGGGAAGACAGGACAGCCCTACCAGTGCTCGAGTGAAACATCCGCTAACTTAAAGGTTACGTATTTTTAGGCGAAATACTTGTTATCAAAAATGAAATAAAAAATCGGCGAACATTAGGAACGCACTAATAGTCATGTTTTGCAAGAATCTAATCAAACGCTGGAATTATTCAAAAGTTTTATCGAAAATAATTCACAAAAAAAAACTTTTTATACCATTTATTCAATTAATTGGATCGATATTTGCTAAATGTATGTCTACCCCATCGATATTTGGAATATTGATCCAGCAGGCCTGTACTAATTGGCACTGGTGCAATTAGAATTTGAATTTTTCACCCCGGGATCAATAGGTTTGATTGGAGTGACACTGATTAGCGAACTATTGATTTCAGTTTTATTTATTTGAAATTAACTTAATTAAAATTCTTGACAATTATCTGTCATAAAGGGAACTACTCTTAGGCTGTGCTCTGATGCTGTGCTCTTTCACTCAATCAAATGAATGTGTTTTTCTGCTCCGGTTTTGATTGAAATCCAAGAGAAAGTAAATTTGATTTTCCGATGAAAGGCAACTGAAATATAAGAGAAAACAGACGTTCCTTTCTGTCCAAGAGTATAGTATTACTGGAAAAATGTCTACATTTTACGATTCGATACATAACTTGGAGAAAAAAAATGTTTGTATCAAATAATCCGGAGTTTTATTTTACATACAAATCATTGAACTTATGATCTCTTGGTCTTTGAAAATGCATTTCATGAATAAATAAATATGAAAAACAATTTTTCTTCCCAACCTTTTTGTGTGGACTGAAATTATACTCTTGGTTCCAAAAAAATAGGAAACTATTCGGATTAGATTTCTAAGAATTTAATATCTCTTTCAGTTATTATTATTCAAAAATATTAATGATTTCAATATCTTATATAATATTTATATTTATGTAATTTTTCAAACTTGGTTCTAATGGAAAGGGCAATATAGCAAGGTATATTAAGAAACCTGAAGCTTAAGAAGATAAATAAGGGCATAAATATGGTGCAAGAACAAAATATTTGATTGATATGAAATAGTATTGAATCTATTCTGGCGTAAGGTATTTGAGTTCAACAAACCCTAGTTATTGAATATTTATTTAACAAGAAATAAAACAAACTCTTTAATTATTGGGAAACATGGGCTAGAAATAGGAACCTGTGGTGAGCAAGGTGGCTTTTGTTTATCTTTTAAGAGCCTTAAATTCAATAAACCCTTTAATAGATAACTTATAGGTATTATACAATATATGAAATTAATTACTCCTTTACACGAAAAGTGATTTTAAACTTGGATTTTCATTAGGAAAATGTAGCTAGGTCTTCAGGGTGGCATATCCTGGCCATTCCGTTCCCTCAAAATGGATACTTCTGTTCCAGGGATCGGATTCTTGAGAGGAGACAACTGTTAAAAATTACATAACATATACAGTAAACAAATGAAAAGTATTTTTGGTTTAGATTTTAGTTTTGTTTCATTCAATCTATGGATTGACTCTTAAATTGTTTATTTATCTTAAGAGCGAAAAACCCAAAAGCAATGGATAAGTGTCGACACAAACCAATAGTAAAGACAATTATTTTAGCGAAGAAAGCGTTTTGTTTAACACAACACAGGTTTGGGGGGAAAGGGATCGGGAATTCATATAACACTCAATCAAATTGGTGTTCAATTATTCAAGTGATTTGATTTGTGGCCCTTTTTATTTGCTAGATCAATTTTTAATGAACGACTTTCGGCGCCTAGATAAACTAGGTTAACTTGCCAGCAATATGTGATTGTTAACAAGCAAGTTTTTAGGCCCCAAACACATGACAATCGATGTAATTGTGCCACAAATCGATGTATTTGTGTTAAAAACAACAAATTCTTAATTCATTTTTAATTACTTATAATTCGTATTAATTGAAGTGTTGTTTCCCACTCTTGATATGCCTGTCCCTCAACTGTAGGCATATTCTGTGCCCACAGAATCGATATTCAATTATAAAATGCTCTGTTTTTTGCCTCTTAAACACTATTAAACTCTACTCAGAAGAGTAATTATATTTTTAAACTACGGGCACCACTTCCTCTCCAGCGGCTCCCTTTCCCTGTCCTCCCCCTCCCGTCTGATAAAAGCTCTTCTTATCCCATATCCGTCCAACACATCGATCCAGAGTTGGTCTCTGTCTGAGCCTTAAATAAGTTTATGGTGAGTCGTCTGCACTATCTTTCATGCATTTGCTTGTATTTAAAATCAGTGATCAGCATAAAAGAGGAGTGGGTGTGAGCAGGATCACATTGACAATTTGCGAAAAATTAACGATAAAGTTACCCAGCTCATTAAATTCGGGTTTTAATCAGAATAAGTCAACCCTTTCTATGTTTTCTGATTGATACTAATTGGGCGTGGGTCTACCTTGCTCATCTCTATTGAAGAGCAATTCAAGTGAAGTCAAAAATTAAGAGACCATACAATGAAAGCAGTCATCAAATGCCATATTCTGGGTATTCCTCACTTATATCTATGAGTTATATATATATGTCTTACGTCTTGTTGGGCGCCGTTTCGGTCAAATCATGTAAGGATTGAGAGGAATACCACTGGAAAGGGATGCCTTTTCGAGTGGGATATCATTGTAGAGCATCAGAGAAATTATATTACTTATAGTTATTATCGTTTATAACGATTAACAACAAAACGGCTTATATTTTATTAACAAATATATTGTCTTTTATGTCATTTGACTGTCAGTTATAAAAAGGAAAAGTCTTTTAATAAATTAATTGATATTTTAATCAGTGGTTTGATTGAAGGTTTGAGTGGGAAAGCCTTCGCCTATGATATACGGCTTAAGCCTGGAAATCGATTTCCAAGATATTCGAGTCTTAGACAGAAATTTGAAAAATATTTTCTGATCGTAATTCTAGTTATATATTCATATAATATATATAACATATATATATATATATATATAAGTCTTTGATATGTTAATTAAATTGTTAGGAATATATTTTCTGATATGATTGATGTCAGAAAAGCGAGTCATTAATAGATCAAAAGCCATCTTCAATAGCGGTGGCACACCATAGAAATGATTGAACGAAAATAATTTGGTCTTGGTCTAAAGCGCAGGCGAAATTTGAATTTTCAATAAGCCTATTATTCAATGAAAAGGCCCTGATTAGTTTCTATTCCACTGAAACTGGCCCTGTTCGTCTGTGCTGATGCCAGGCCCTGAGTATAGCTCCTATTGATTTGATTCTGTGCTATCATTTGATTAAATGTGAGAAATACTGTTTGGAATCGTAAACAGAAAACTCATTGAAATCGATTATTAATTGCAAAAACCTTTTTCTGGGATCCGATCCGTAATTCACTAATGGATTGAACGCTAAATTCAATTGCAGTCGCAAATGGCAGTCGACTGTCGACAGTCCTCTTCATTCCCCCCACTCTTCTCTCTTTCTTTCTCTCTCTGTGTAGTTATTCTGTGCCTAAACTCAGTGTAACTCATTTGGAAACGCTTTGAATCCGAGGACTGAATCTTAAAATTAATAATTTTTATCCAATTTTCTGAACAATTTTTATGTATCTGTTGTTCGATATCTTCTCTTCTTCTTCCAGTTCTTCTGATTTCTATATTTCTCTTATCGCAGAGCACTGTCTCCTCAGCTCAGCCCTCAGTCATACCAGTGCTGAGGAGCGCCTTATCATTGGGTCTGGGAATCGATATCAAAGTTGTTGTATAATTGAATTTTTCTTTTGCGACCGTTTTTCCGCTCCTTCCTCACTATCTCTGCCATTAATTAGTTGTTGTTTTTCTATCGGCACTACTTATTCGGCATAGGCCTGCGAAATAGGTATAAGTCGTTGACTTAAATCCTCCAAAATATAGGAATAAATTCAATGAAAAACAATTATTCGGTTCTTGCAATTCAGTAGAGCCAACAAAAACACAATACAATCGATGTAATAGTGATCTTGGATTCGGGTTTTTCACTCCTTTTTTCAAATCACAATTTGCTTGTTATGTCTGACAGTCGTTTGTATGGCTATTAATCCCCAATACCTTTGTGTGGATTCAACTGATTGACAGAAAAATCAAGTTTTAAAAGAAAAGGAGAGAAAAAAAATTCAATAAATAAAAATTGCGAACAAATGCTCGGAATCGAGGATCCAATCGATTAATTTATTTGAGTTGAGGCACAAAAACTGTTCAGTCATTCAAACAAATAAGAAAAACTAACTAAAGAAGAATCGGAGGGAAAGTCAACTCAATTCTGTTCTCTCGTTTTCCGAACGAACTCAAGAGTATTCTAAAGGAGAAGAAGAAGAAAATTGTGAACAGAAATCGCTTTACCAGTGGTGGCCATTGGGCCACAGCGTCTGGGGGAGGGGGTGTTCTTGATATAAATACGCTAAATAAACCTGATATTCATCACATAAGTTCAGATTTTCAACCTATCCATTGATTTAATTGTGATTTTATCAGAAATTCCAGTGAATTAGCTTGCTCAAAATGTTTATGAAGGGTGTCCGTGGATAGACACCCCTTCTGGCCAGACCTGGCTATTAGTTTTCAATTGGTTTTGTCTCTCCTTTTATACGAATTGTTGGCTAAAATCCAGTGAAATATTCGCAATAATAAAACAGAAGTGAATGTAAAATAGTAGTCCAAACACAACAAACAGAGCACAGAATAAAGGGGAACAGAATAGAGGATCGGGTAATTGATTCCTCGTTTTGCTCTTATCTCTAATTTTCAATGTCTATTAGAATGGAGACAATATTCGTCTCCTAAGAGTCATCATGGTACTATTACGTTGGCCGTCAATTAGATAAACTGTGGCCCTGTTGTAGTGCGGAATGCCAAGTAGCTTTATTAACTAGTGTTTAATCTAGCTCGACTAATGGAAAAAATTATAGAAGAGAAGAATCAGAGTTGCTGGCGGAATAAATGTAACTTGATTATTACCAAGAGTAGGATTATTTGGTTTCTCATTTAATAGGGTTTACTACTGAAAGGAGAGGAGAAGAAAATAAGAATAGATATGAGGCATACCATCAATAGATTTATATATATATTATGCGATGCTTTTAGAGGACTATCCGATGCCATAACACTAATACTGATCGTAATGTTTGTTCGGAGAAATGCAAAACTTTTTTTCTCTATTCTGTCCTTAACTCCACTCCTATGATGTGTTTTCATATGTTAATAGAGAGAGAGAATCGGTTTCTATGGTAATCACTGGTCAGGACTGAGCTATTGAGTGGCCTGTCTATTGGCCAATATCAATATGATTTGACCATGTTTCATGGCTAGATGATTCGCGCGGCGGCTATTGCTCTGCAAAGAATTTTTCTAAACCTCGTTTGTTATTCTGTGTTATTCTGTGTCGAGGAATAAGTTTTTATAATCGAAATAATGGATGATTCGGATGAAAAAAAAAAAATATTTGATTGTGTCCTCCATTTGAGAAAATATTGATTCGGAGCCGATATTTAATTCCATTCGAGCAGAAAAATGAAACTCAAATGCCTTTAAGCAAAATAGCGTTTCTCTCGTATCAGAAAAAATAGACAAAAATATATTTACATTTGTTGTGATGAGAAAACTTCACTTTTTTCCCCATCTCTTCCTCCCTGTCCTCTCTCTCTCTCTCTCTCTCTCTCTCTCTCTCTCTCTCTCTCTCTCTCTCTCTTCGCATCTCTATTTGTATGGACTCTTTCCTCAATGTTTGGACCTATTCTTGACAATCAATTTCTGGATATATCTCTTATACATACGATATATAGATCTATAGATCTATGAGTTCGGCCACAAATTCCGGTGACTGACTCGACGTTCGTCTATTAGTTTTCGCAATACTTATATTTATTTTGTATTTTCAGTATTACCTCAAACACAACGAATTTGATTGATATTCCACTTTCAGTCTCAATATATATAAGACATTCGATTCAATCATATTCTTGGTTCTCTCAAAAAAATGATCCCAAATAACGGAAATCATTTTCTCCGCCAAAAGCGATGAATGAATTTATTTCTCACTCATTTTATGAAACAATTTCGCCACAAATATATTGAGCTCGAATCAAATTTGACAGTTTATGTCATTTTGCACCTTTCAATAAATATTTATTGCCCAATAAAACAAGCTAGCTCATTGATTTTAGCCTTAATCGCTTTTTCTATCGATCATAACCAGAATTGTTGGGTTTATTTATTCGTTTTTTGACCATGCCACAAAGTTTAAATTAGATATGGTGATTATTTTAGTTAAATTACTTCATTTATTGCCTGTTTATCTTATTGATCATGCTCAAATTTGTCTGAATACCTTAATTAATCTTGGTTTTTATTATTCTGAAATTCAATTAGTTTTGGGATTCAATCACTGAATTCATTGGAATTGGAGCCCATTTCCAGACCTGAAGACCGATAAGTTGCACATGAAATCAAATATCAAGGTATTTATAGATCATATTAATTGAAATTCTAGAGAAAGTCCGATACTATTGGTCTCTAATCGGGGTTAAAATCGTTTGAGTTTAGAGTTTAAAGTCTATTAAGTGCTAACTCTTGTCCTTTGATTAGGTTTTTATCCAAATCTATTGATTTTTATTTCACTTCAAATTCCTTGAGATTATCGAATGTGATGTGCAAGGGGTGCACCACCCGGTGCTCATACGCTTAAATCTGATCTTACTTACTCGAAATTTAAACCTGGAATTTTAATCTGCTATAAATAACCAGTTAAATACTATCTATTAAAATGTGGTAGATACAATTTGGCGTCTAGTCGTTTGAATATAAATCCAATTAAGCTAGAGATTTGATCTTGGTGATGGCTTATCATAAACAAGATTCAATTGAATAGGCTTTTAATCGATTCAGAATTGAAAATATTTGAATCAATACCTAAGGCGAAACACCGGAGAGAATTTGAGTGAATATTTTCAGTGATGGTCAAGGGGGTGGTGTGGCCAAAATAGTGAGACTACCCTGGCCATCACCGGTCCATAGCATGACGACTGATATTATCTATTATGGTATTCCTCCATAAACTTGGATGAAAAGGAATTTCTAATGAAATGGCATTTCTTGGGATCGAAAATATTTTTGTTTTTTGTCACAAAATTCAGTTCAAAAGTATTTTTTGTTATCAATTAAAGCACCGAAAAGAAAGAATTTGGTTATAAAAAAATAAAAGCTTTCTCTACTATAGTGTAGTTTTATTTCGTTGACAATTATAACCAGGGTCTTTATCACGGCTTGAATCAAATTTATTCAAACATCCATTTGAATAGAAAACTATATATTTATATATTTTCTATATGTT
>JAQGBD010001422.1:0-16146 GCA_034698165.1 Punctoribates punctum | reverse complement strand
CGACTTTTTGAGGTGTTTTTGTCGACATTTATAGCGCCTAAAATACCCTTTTATTTCGACTGAAATTTGCTTCTTTGCTTATAAGTTTTATATAAGTTTTAGTCGATTTCATTTCAATTCTGGAAAAGATTTTGTTTTTAGTTTAGATTCTGTTTTTGTTTTCCACTCAAAGAGTGGTAAAAATAAAAATGTTTTTAAAAATTTAGTGCCGTTTTGGGCTGAATTTCCACTGAGTTTTGTGTCACTCTATTCATACAATCGATGGCTTTGGAAAAACTAAATAAAATGTACAGAAATTGTTCGCCTCTTTTGCTGGTCAGACAATTTGTGTGCCATTCAGTCAGTTCCTGACCATTGAACCGATTCGTGTCCATCACTGTATAATTCAATTGTAGCCAAAATATCAAACCTTAAGCCAAACAAAAAGTTATTTTTTCTCAAATTTTCTATATTTTTCTCCACTTTTCCCAAATTGTTTTTTAAAAAAGGCTTTTCTTTCAAACAATTCTTTATTTCGTTACTCATTCTTAGGTTTTATTTTTACTTTTGAGTAAAAACATTTTGGGATTTAAAGTAATATTAAATAAAATTTATATTTTAATCAATTCGACTAACATTTGGCCGAAAAAATTATTAGATTTTTGGAAAAGTATTACTCAAAATCCAATTTCTCTTCTTCTATGAGAACTTAAAGTTTTGTTTTTGAAGCCAATGTTTTCATTTGAAATCAAATCCAATAAACAAATCATTTTCTTAAGATGTCTGACCTTTCGATCAAAACCCAAACATTAATCTCAAAGTTATCATTGATTTAAATAATTTATAAAAATATTTTCATAGATTTTATATAAGATATGAGTATATAATTTGTTTAACATTTCAAAAGACTAATGACTTTAATAAATATTTAATAAATTCTTTGAATATAAAAAATAATTAATCGTCAAAATTAATTACAAAATAAAAACAAAATAAAAGCCATTAAATGAATGATAAATAATTCCGATATAAAGATAAATGATATAAAAATATGAAGTGCCATGAATTGCAAGTTTAGTTTCCATTTATTTTGTTATTTGAGGGCAGTTCCGATTGGATACCAACTTGTCATTGGAGGCCATTAGATGGAAGGACAGACAAATATAAAGAAAACTACCTTAAGCTGAGTCTGATTTTAATTGTCATTAATGATGAGAAATTTGATGCAATAAGAAATCGGAGATAACAAGAAAAAGAAAATTCTTGCGACCGTTGAGACACAAAAATAAGAACAGAAAACAAGAGACCCTTTGTTTTAGTCTTGTCTTTAAAATGTATGTATCGAAGGGACTCTTACTTAGACTTCTATACCAAAGTATTGTTCTTTGCGATCACCTTTTCAAACATTCGCCGAATATCTGATATATTGAGACAAATGGTCGGATTGCGACCAAACTCTCTCTCTCTCTCTCTCTCTCTCTCTCTCTCTCTCTCTCTCTCTCTCTTCTCTCGCGATTTTCTTTTATTGTATTCTTGTGTTTCTGTCTGTAAATCACTTTCTTTTCCATAACAACATATTCTTATTCTTCGGAATTCTGGAGAGTTATTAGTCATGACTTTTGTGAGACGAGAGATATTTGGCAACAAATCTAAAAGCAATCACTTTATTCTCACTTTCGATGCAATGGATTAGACTTTGGCGCAGAAAAAGACTTTTTTATCGACTAAAGACTTTCCTTTGAAAAGGTTGTAATCCAATAAATTTTTGCAAATAAATTAGATTTCTGTGAATGAGTTCAACATTTGACCTGTCTCATCCCTGTCTCATCCCTCTCTCATCCTTCTCTTATCCCTAGTTACAATCCCTTGCCTTAAATCAATTTTAACTTTTTAAGTGTTCAGTTTATTTGAAGTTTGAATTGAAAAGTTTAATCAATTTTGACGATTCAAATACATTTAGAATAAAAATCTGAGGAAATGAATATTTTTTCCATATTTTTCCAAATTTTTCCAAAGAAGACATTAAAACAAAGTTATCATTGAATATGAATTTCAACTTTTCCTTTCACTCAGGATATCCTTCAGAGAGTGTTTGAGTGAAGTGAGTGGACAGTCAGATGAGCCATATGTAGGAGATTTGACAACTGATAAATATGTTATATACTGACAAAGAGTCGCACAAAACTAATACATCAAAATTCAAAAATTTATATAAAAATGTTTCCGAGAAAAAGAAACGAAAATATTTCATATTTGACAGCAAAAGAGGAGACAAAACAAATACACAAAGAATTTAATGCCTCAGAAAAAACGAATCGAAATTTAAGAATAAAAAGAATATATAGACATCGAAAAGACACCGACAGAGGATAGGAATGGAATATTTTGAAGCATTAAAAATATGCTTAAAAGAGATAAATTGTGAAATCCATTCGCTTTGAGATTTCAGTTTTTCATCTCTTTTCTGAGTGTTTGTCTCAAAACAAAATCTGTCAGAATATCAACGAATAAAAGTCTGTAAAAAGACTAACGATTTTCACTTTCGATTCTCTCAACAAAATACCCAATTATTAAACCTTTGAACCTATTTTGGATTTACCCATCATAATCTATGCGATTAATTTGGAACATGTTCGATTATCAGATTAGAGACTAGAATTTTACCAATTATTGCTAATTCATTCATCAAATAGGAGAAAGGTAAAATGCTAATTTGATTATTGATTAATTTGAATCAAAATAAATATTGAATGAATCACCTTAGCTGTCATTCCCTGAAAGGGGACACTCATGAGATTTCATTATAAATTCAAATTAAAACGATAATTGGAGTAATGAATTAATAATTCATAAGATATCATAGCAAGGATCAATTAATTTTGATTAAGAGAAACAGAATAAGCAGTGAAATAATGATCTGATGTTTCCGACGATTAATTAATTTTTTTCAAATCACTAAAAGATTCCGACTAATGATTAGAAAGATTTTTGTCTGACTTTCTTCAGAACATCCATTAGATTGAATTAATTGTCAACTAATTGGTAATTACAGGAACCGGCGGCCAATCCTTCAGTCATTTATGGATGGATGCAATTTGTCAAAGAGTTGATCTCACTTTAAGAGAAAACATTATAGAAAGTGTCCTTATTTTAAGAATTGTTTGTCTTAATTGATTTTCAAACACTTTGCAAGAACATAGGCTATGACATAGACTGTATTCTATTTTTTGTCAAATTATTGTAATTTGTGTTCACTTTAATAATTATTTACAACAAAACAATAGCACTGAAAATGCGTTTCGTGTGAATTGCTCGCCATTTATATACACTTAAGAGAGAGTGAAACAAGTATTCAAATTAATTGATTGTTCGCATGCAGTCCTCTTCAGTCCTATCCTTCTCTTATATAACTGCTCTGATTGACACCACTGAAAGAAGCAATGTCTCCAAACCTGTAATCCATTTCTTTATCACTCAAACGGCTTTATCTCTGCTTTTGTTTCATTGAATACCACTTTTCTTGTATTATATTTTTGTTAGATTTTCACTCAATATATAAAGAAATCAATTATACGCTTAAAGTCTTCATTCAAATGAATATTTCAATCGAATAAAGAGTAATAAATTCCTAATATCTTGATTGAATAGTCTTTTATCCAATAATAATTGACAAGGTTATACTTATATAATATATGAATACCAAAATCTATGATAGATTACATTCGAAAGGAGTAAAAAAAAATATATTTATAATAAGAAAAATTAAATTCAATGCGAAAATTCAGACATGAATTCAAACATTTTTGGGGAACAAAAATAAAACATTAAATGACTGTAAGAGAAAGTTTAACTTTTTTTTTCTGTTCGTCATGAACTTGGAGAAATTGAATGAAGAAAAGACACGAAACATATTTGATTGCTTGCAGTCAATGAGAAACTAAACAAATTTAATACATGAAAATGAAGACTAAGACGGGTTCAGTGCCGATACCTAAGGTTATTATTTTGATTCGGAGCCCAGAATAAAAATTTCTTTGCGATTGCATTCATTTTTTTCTTCTTCTCATTCGTCTGTTTATGACCTGACTTATCGCTGACATGAAGAGCGCACAACTGTTTCAAACGAATCGATCATTTCTTTCAATACTAAATACAAATGAGAAGTCGATTTGCAAAACACAATGAGAAGAAACTGACGGATAATCAGTAATACTATTAAATGAATAAAAAAAACAAATGCAATGACTATCAAAATGTTACACAAATTCAAAAGATTCATAGAATTGAGAGAATATTCTCAATATATTCAAGGAATGTATTTTTGGATACTAGCGATCAATACACTGAATATTGAACTCAGAGATATGAATAATTTTTTGGGCACTTATATATTCTGTGCTCTTTCTGTTGATTCATTTGGTTGTGTTTCGGACACAGAATCAAAAGCAAATTTATTTTATTTGATAAACTGTTTGTTTGAGTCCAACACAGAGTATATATATATTTCTGAAAACATTCACTCTTTCTGTCGATGTCTTCGATTTTATGTAATATTATTTGTATTTTCGTGTTTTGAATATAAGAAATGTCTGTCTATTTCACTATTTTCAGTAATATTTCTGAGTCTATATATTTTGCTCTTTTCCTTTGATTGATTTATTGTGTCTTTTGCTCCCTTTCTCTCTCTTTGTATTTTTGAATTATAGATAAGTTCACATTTATTTTTAAACTTTAAGCTTCACTTTTGCTCTTATTTTGCTTCTCATATGAAATCCATTCAATGATTGCCTGCGAATTGACTACAGTTTAAAAGCTTTTAAAATGAAAATATATTTTCCGTTTTCCGTCCATTCAATCAATTGAATCAAATATTAGCCAAAAATCAAGATTGATATCTGACTCGAAAACATTTTTAGTTCAATTAAATCCTGAAATTGTTGATTAAAAAATGTTTTCCTTTAGTACGACGTGAATGAGGGAAACCACAAAATTATGATTAGTCCCAAAGCACAGCTCGAATCAGACAAATGATTGAGACATGAAATCAGAGATAATTAAAAATATTATTTTTCTTTGAGTTTCGGAATCAATGTTTGACTCATTGAATGAACTCATAATTGAATAAAAGCGTTGATAATAAATAAAGTTGTCTTCAATTATATCAGTTCTCTGTCTCTACTCTATTGCTATTCCGGTGCCGTTCAGGTCTTTCAGATGATCACCGGTTGTGCTCTGTATTTGGTTTTGGTATTCAATTGAGACCAAAAGAGATGATTCAATGATGAGATTCGTATTTCTATTGATCACAACCCACTGGCCACTGATTATATGAAAGGGCTGTCCAATGCTCTCAATGCAAACTCATTGGCAAAGCATTCATTTCACTCTTTTTTCTGTCGGCCCTTATCTGTAGTTTCAGGCGAAGCGAAAAGTCTTACATAAAGTCTTATGTGATCTCTCTTTTGAACACTAATTTCTTGTATAAAATACACCTTTCAGTCAATGCCTTACTTCACACAAAAGGACTTTCGCCTAAAGACTGAACGAACAAAAACAGAGAGGACTCGGAACTGGAGTTCTCTGACTTTGATGTATATAAAGGAATTTCAAATCAGTCTTTCAATAGAGTTGAAGTCAAATCTCTGAGATTGTAATCGCTTACCAATAGATTGTTTGTTTCACAATCTTTTTGTCTGTTTGGCTGATAAATACGTCTTTCTTGGAGAGAATCAGAGTTCAAAAAGAGAGACCCGAAGAAGAAAAGCCGAGAAATGATTTATCGCCGACTAAAAGGTTAAGTTATTTAAGAGATTTTAGTCCAGAGATTCGGCAAAAGTAGAGAACAAAATGAATTATCGAAGAAATCATTATAAATCAGATTTTGGATCAGAAAATCATGAAATTATACGGAATTAGAGGACATTTTATTTTTTCTCTTCGACGCTGAGAGGAGAGGGATCTGTAATAATAATATCGAGTTTCACATAAATGACTTATAAAACATAAAGAGAAGAATTATATTAAAAGAACAAAAAGCGGAAGAAATACAGAATAGAAGAAAACAAATGATTATTACATTAAAAGTATGATCACGTCTTTCAATGCAATCAATGGTAACCGATTTTTTCTCCCTTTCCCTGTCCTTTAGGGTTTGATTTGTGGTGTTTTTCTGACTATTTTCAGATGTGTTGCCACATATCTGTCTCTGAAAGTCTCACTTTCATAGAAATTATGATTAATTAATACAAATATAGTCTTCAGTGTTGCCTAATATTTAGCAAAAGCTTATTATTTATTAATTTTGGGGAAAAACAACAAAAACAACAAAAATAGTAATCAATTATTTTATTCGGTTTTTGTCTTTTATTTCTAAAAATGAAATAAAAAATGAAAAATGAGATCAAATATGAAATGTGTTTCCCATCAGACAAACAGAAGTCATATTTTGTCTGACAATTGAAAGACTGAAGTCATCATTACGTATGAAATCTGGACTCATCTTTGACTCTGTTATGAAGACAAGTCTTGTGTACGAAAAATATTATTGAAAAATGCGTTTCAAAGCCAGAGATAGTGAACACAATTCACTCAACAGATTGATATCATTGAACACAAGATTTGGGTTTTGGTGGGAAGACTGCAATCAGATATTGAGAGGGAGTTAAGGATAGACAGACAGTGGGAACACACAGTATGAAGAGGGGAGCGAACCTCTGCAGCTGGACTTGAGTTAAAAGCAGGCAAACCATTGATCATCTGTTTACTGGTCTCACACTTCTCTCTCATCTCTCATTGACTCATAAATTGCAGACAAAAAGCGTTGCCTTCGTTCCAAACGTTCCAAACGCTAAACAGCTCTGCGTTTTGCAACCGATCTCTCCTCCAAATGATGTGTTATTGTCGGACAGGAGAGGATATACTTCGTACTAATTATAATGATCACTATAATCATTGCTCTCATATCTGACTTTTCAGGAGTACTGCTCCAAAACAGATATATAAAAAGGGAACGGAATAAAGGAATACAATAAGAGAGAAAAATTTTAAATAATGGCAAACATTTTGCCTTCTCTTCTATTGCCATCTAATCTCCTCTTTTGAGAGGAAAGAAAATTTTTTAAGACAAAAGAGTTCATGAAATAAGATATTTTGTTCCATTACTGGGATTGCAATATATTTTGTTCTTGCTGAGTTTTCAACTATACTCCATTTCAAGTATGTGAATAAAATACTTTATATATATTTTGCCATTTTATCTATCATTTGGTGGAATAATAGAGAAGTAAGAGAATCTAAAGAACAAGGGATCGGCTATATATACCGGCACCGGACTAAATATAATTCAGAAAATAAGCTCAATTTTAGATCATTTGTCTCTCTTTGAGAGACAGATTCGCAAAAATAAGATTATATTTTAGACTAAAAGAATAGTTTAATAGTGTTTTGAAAATGAATTCTCTTTCTCTCTGACTCTTTCTGGAGTAGAAATGAGAGGAAAGGAATGCATATATGATTTTAAGAGCGAATATATACGTATAGTGGGAATTCAGGTCATAGCAACCATTAATCCCTTGTTTCTTTCCTGATATTACTTATCTATTTGGCTGAATCTCACAAATGTTTTAGTCATCATTTTTTGTCAACTTTTCTCTTCTGTTATAGTTTTACAACAATTTTATAACATTTGGTAACTATTTTTCATTCTTTAAAGCATTTCAGAGAATATTTTTGTGAATAATTTCAAATCAAATCAGATTTTTTTCTGAAAAAATATTTCTTTTCACTCGAATTCGTTAAATGAATTCATGAATGAAATCACATTTTTGGAGAAAGTTTTGAATTCTGTCTGAGAAACAGATTTCTGACCCAAAAATTCAGGTTTTTTTTCGTCGATGAATTGAATTTATAATTTGTGTGCAAGAATTTGAGACAACATGTCAGTGTTCATGGATTGTCAGCGCCTACCTAATGGATGGTTATGTGATTGGAAAGGCTGAAAGAGGGCCAGAGATGGCCTCTGAAAAGTTCTGCGACACTGACAGTCATGAACTTTGATCGTATCGATCGATCATTTCTTTCTTCATAAATAAAAATCAGAAGAAAAAAATGTTTTACTTGATTTCACACGAAATTCAAGTCATTCGCTCAGCCATTGAGTGTCTCTGACAACAAAGAGTCGCAAACATTAAAATTGATATTAAAATTGAAGAGAAAAAAGTGTCGCAAAAACTAATGATAATATGATTTTTCACAATTGATTTTGTAATAAAGAAAAATATGCATAAAAATAATGGCAGCGAAAGGGCTCTGAAATCAATTGAGGCTCTCATTTGGTAGACATTCCTCGCGCTCCGAGTCTTTGAACTTTCGGCGCTTCAATTTTCATCGTCTGATTGTGTTTTGCAATGATTTCAATCGACAAATCATTGATCCGTTTTTCTGACGGCAAATAAGGTTTTGACAAATGTATGCAATCCTTACCTGCAATTGAAAAGAAAGAGAATTAATGAATAAAATATTTATTTAAGGAATAGATTTGTGAAAAAATAAATGCTTAATAAATGCAGTTTCATAGAAATTTCAATCAATTTAATGCAAGATTAAAACCATTTGTCAGTTTTGTTATCCAAAAAAATTGGAGATTTTAACAAAATATTCGCATCTATTGAGACAATAATTATGTTGTAAAAGAGAAAGCGCTTTGTTTTTCACGATTAATGACATAATGAGATCAGTTTTTACTTAACTCATGTCTAAAGGCTTTCAATTTGAAAGTTGTTTTTATCGTATATTTTGATAGAAAACAGAAAATTATTTTTCAGATAACTATTCTGTAGTTAAATGAGTTGCCATTCTTGTGTCTGTCCCTCAAAAGGCATTCATAAACTAAACTATAGAAAATTGATGACAAAAATTGGTTTAATATAGAGAAAAACGAAGAGAGAAGTTATGCGGTGTCGGCAATGACTTAGAAGTGCGACATAAGTGTAGTGCAGATCACAAATTGATATGAAAAACTCGCACAGAATATAATATACACCTACAGTGTGTGCTCCGGCTTGTGATCTCTGATACATGTTTTATGGTTTTGACATTTTCTGGTTCTTTATTATTAAACAGACGACGAAAGTAATGATTTTTGTCAGCACTTGGATGTCGAGGAATACCACTACGAATATCAAAAAGTTTATATAATTTTTTGTCCCTTCCCTTCGTTGTGTGGTTTTTATGTCTTCGACTGTTGTGCCCCAAATGAAGTCTGAAAAATTCAAGCGACGCCCTATTCAACGGTGTACTGAAGGGAAGGCAACACCAGTGCAAAAAAGTCATGTTTTCAGATGTGGTTAAATATTTTTTGTCTGAATTTTATTTTGTAAGCATTTCGTGATTCAATGGATGCGTGTCTCAAATGAGGCTCAGATTTAAGGAAAAAATCATATTTTTCTCTATAATAACGCCTTTTGAAAAATTAATGAAAAATCGAAACTCAAATATAATGTTATATTTTATGCAATACTTAATATTAAAATAATATTATTCTCTCTTTTATTCTTCAAAAGTAAAGAATTTTCTTTTCATTATTGGAATACGTTTTGACTTAATTTCTTAAGTCATTAAACATTTTGAAGTAATCCCAAGTATTGCACGAAAAGCGAGTCTTTGATTCCTTAATTTCATTTTTCAAACATTAATTCAAATGTTATTTGAAATTCTGTTTCAAAACTCTAATAAATGGATGAAAACCTTTATTTGTCTTCTTATGAGTTGTTTTAATTTCAAATTAGATTTTCTTTTGTGACTTAAAACATATTCAAAAATTTCAACGAATTAATCATAAATTAAAATTATTTTTCATTGCGAGAGAGAGAGAGATAGAGAGAGAGAGAGAGAGAGAGAGAGAGAGAGAGAGATGATTAAAATTTTATGAATGACTTGTTTTTCAAAAGGGTGGTATGATTTTCGATCGGACAGCATATGCCTCGATTTCATCCTAACTCCCAGATGTTAAGCCCAATAGAGGTGACTCCCATAGAGTGGACTGGTATAGACTGGCAGCTCCAATAAAAATATTATTATGGCATAAAATTAACTTTTATTTCAGTTTTATTATTACTAATTATTATTGGAATTTATATTTTGATTAAAAAAAAAGAATAATAAAATTAATGAAAATCAATGTAACAAATATTATAATTTTATTTTGAGAACAGAATTAAAGCCATTCCTATGAGTAGTGACTATGAATTTTCCGCTCCAATAATCAGTGAACTCATCAGACATTTATAGCGTTGACTCCAATAGAAGTAAAACAAATGAATTCAAATTCATAAATACCGGTCCACTCATAACAGGAGTCGATAAAAAACATTATTAATTAAATTTTAATGAAATGCAGTTCAATGACATTTAGGATCACTTTTACTGTCGTTTTTGTTTTGCTCTTGCCTATTTATCCATTACATTCATGTCCCTAGGTCAAATAACTGCAGGTAAAACAAAATGATATGCGAACAAACAAGGGCAATAATTTTTTCAATAATCTAGATGAGGAAATAGGGACAAAGATGAATCTCCAAGCTATTATATGTAAACGAGAACAATTTAGATTTTAGTACATGATCAATGGCCAAGATAAGATAATTATTTTGGCATTTAATAGGAATGCCTTAAAAGTATATTTTCAAAACTGATCAATAAGAAAGTCCCGGATTATTGACTGAAATTGGTATGAAATCAAAAACTCATTTAAATGGATGAGATTAATAGATTCAAATTAAAAATGATCGATAAGTGACTATCGCTCACAAATAATCCCATTTTAATGACACAAATGTATAAATTGTTCAAATTTTTACATTCAGTCATATATTTAATAATGAATTAAATTCTTTGGATTTAGTTTAAGGCGTTGACTGAAAGATCAAAATTGGCAAAAATGTGATAACAACTGTGAATGGGATTGCACCTGGCTACAAATGGCTACAAATTATAATGAATTTAATTCTGATCCAATATATTAATACCTTTTTTGGACTCAAGTATTCGTTTGTTTCAATGATTTGAGAGAATTATCGAAATTCAGAGAAACTGTGCATAAATTGATGTCAAAAGTGAGTCAAGTTTTAAATGTCAGCAAAAATTTTCAATGAATTAAATGTTAATCTCATTTAAAAAGTGAGACAACGGATGGAATTCCTGTTGTTTAAGAGAACAGAATCAAAATTACAGTACAATTAACATTCAAAAAATGATTTTATAAATTAAAAGGAATTTTTGTCGGCATTTCAAATAAAATTTTAATTAGAATTAAATAACGGCCTTAAAAACCCACTGTGGAAGTGAAGAAATTTATTACAACTGACAGCCAATGACTTTCAGAGGATTTGCATACAAAACAAAATATAACGAGAAGTGAATGAACTGAAAAACTGAAGCCAAGAATCAAATCAAACCTAATTTTATTCAGAAATTCGGTATTTATTCAATAAATTGATAGAATTGTGACTCAATTTTCATATAAAGTAAAGTCAAATGAATACAATTGAAGACAAAAGAGATCCTGAAATCAAATACAATACAAGAGTCCAATGTTTGACTTCTATGGACTTCTAGTCTATTGGAAACACTTTTCTTCTGTATTTCGACGACATTTACATTTCGACGAATGAATTAAACATTTTGTTCACTCAATTGTTTGGATCAGAGTCTGTGCTCTGGACTTGGATTCTGTGAGACATCAATCAAATTAGTCTTTGAATCCAAACATATTCTGTTGTTATCCGTAAACAGAAATTCGTATAAATATTGAGCGATAAATAAATTCAACTCTAAATACATTAGAGTTTTATTAAAATCATCGAAAGATATTTGATTTTGAATATTCAGTAGACATGATATTTATTTGGATAACTCAACCAAAACGTGTAATCATAGGAAATAATTGATTTATGATTTACTCAGTCCTTCTGTTATTATACGAAAGAAGTTGTTATTCTGATCATTAAATCTGTTAATAAACAGAAGTTATGGTTTGATTAAAAAATGAAATGTTTTTTGATATAAAATCGATTTTTTGTGCCATAAAAGTAGAAGTAATGATAGTTTGCAGTCATTATTGTCGGCAAAAAATGGGAAATACATTAGACGTTATCGGAAAGTGAGGTATACTTCACATAATTAACTTAATTGAAGTTTCAATCATAGATTCGACACAGAATCAGATTTTTTGGTAATAAAAAAATTTGAGCATGCTAAGATTTGAGTTACTCGATTCCCCCGGTGACAAATCAATCAATTAAAATATGATAGATTGAAACTAATTTACTTCGAGAGTTAAACTTCAAAAGTGTTTATAAAGAAATGTAATTTTCATTTTCGTGCATAACTTGAGAACAGAATAAGTCTTGAATTTAAATAAAAAATTGTTTTGAAATCTGAAAACCAATTATCGTTAAACACAAATCATTTCATTTGAATAACGAGAATATTGTAATAAAAATGTCAATTATATCAGAATAAGTGTAGGTATTAGTTAAGGGATAAGATGTGTGAACAACATATCTGTGACTAATGCAGTCCTCAGATATGGATCTGTTCTTCGCTGGCACTCAATAACCGAAACGAATGGAAACGACAATTCAATTATTATTACATACCATCAAAAACATTCCCATTTTGAGAACACATTTTCCTCTGAATTATTTGAATAGAAATCCCATTTTTCAGTCACTCATAATGTGTTTGAAATTTTGAGTTTCTTTGAACTTCAATCAAAGTTTAGTTCAATTTATTCAAAAATATTCGATAATTAAATCAAATGACTCAATAGATAATCGACTGATAGATAGTCGGAGGGGAGAGGGAGAGGATGTGTGAAAATAATTTCATTTTACTCTGATTACCATAAAGTTATAGTTAATATTCAATTTGCGATTCAGTTCAGCACTACTTTTGTAACAAATTTTTTCTTCTGATGCCATTTGAGGCACAAATGCCTTAAAGATTGTGAACTCGATATTTCTTTTGCCGATATTTTTCTTATATATATATATATATATATATTCGGTCTATCATTCAGCGAATTTTTTCGTCTCATTAAACACAATTCAATTTCCATATTTTCCTTTATGCCTAATGTTCATCAAAAATAAAAAAAATTTCATTTCCTATACTTTTTAAGACATTCCTTCAATTCCTACAAATTTTAGCTCAAGATTTGATTCAAAAAAATGTTATTTAAATCAAATGCACTTTTCATATGTCTGTTACAAGTCGTGTAAATCTTAGAAAGTTGTCAATAGAGTGGAAAATTAAAATTTGTCTGGGTATTCTGTAAATGGCATAATAGATGTAATGACTTAATGTAAAGAAAGTTAGCATGTTGAAACTGCTGGATGCTAATTCCTTTTTGTGACTACATTCTTGTAACTGTGCCCGGGGTCCATTGCTTGATCATTGATCGGAGAAACTAACACATAGTCTGACGAATTAGTTTTACATCAATTTATTTATGTATTCAAAACACTTTTTCCAAGACTTATGCCTCGAGTGTTGACAAAAATAAAGAGAAAAATTAATGAACTCCATCACTAAATTTTGTAGTATTCGAGACTTTGTTTGAGAGATTTTTCTCAAACAAACCTCGAGGTAAATGAAATTGCATTCGAAAGGTTCCAAAAAAGAATTCAAAACTATTATTAAATCAAATATTATTAAACTTAGAGAAAGTATTTCAACAAATAATATGCATTCATTCGGAGAAATAGAGACAACGGAAAAATCAATTAAAATATTCATATATTATATGCAAATAATTCTCTTCTTATTATTCAATGAATTATTTATTTGAACAGACATTCAAATGAATCGGAAATACTCCGTGAGTTCAATACGTAAGTGAATGACTCTGATCATTAACTTTATTTATATTGATTACCGTGGAATAAAAAGTTTTTCCTACTTTTCCTTTCACAGCTTTCCACAGACCATTTGCAGAGGACTTGACTGGTATTTCCAATAAACAAATAAATAATAATTTAATAAAACGTTATGACTGTTAATGGGTTCGGATGTGGTTTATAATACTTGCAACTTATGACCAATAAATCTTCGGATTTCTGGGGCTTCAAAAGAGCTGACAAAACAGTCAGACCTCTCACTCTTTGCCAATAGATTCACTTAATCTTTATTCTTGGCAACAAATAAATAATAATTTATTTTTATCGATCCATTCATTTCCGAAATACTAATCATATTCTGTATGAGAGCCACACATAAGGAGAGTGTTTGTCGTCAATGGGTTTTTCGTCAATTTTCTGGACTAATATTTTCTTCAATATTATAATTACATTCCATTTATTTTTTCATTAATTTTATGTCTAATAATCCCCAATATATTTAACCATCAATTTTATTGAACCTTTTCTTTTGGATCAATTATTTATCAGTAATTCCGCGCAATAACTGTCAAACTTTCAACATTTTCCCCAAATTATCGAAGATTTACAATAATTTTGCTCTCATTTTAACATCTATTTCATCAATTTTTAACTTGGAACTCGTACTTGTTTTATGAGCATGGTCAATTTGCGTTTTTGAACTCTATAAATGTTGAAGTTTATGTTTTAATCTATTATAAAAGCGAAATATGATAAAATTCAATAATGTTCAGTTAAATGGTTCTCCAAATTAATGAACTTGCTAATAAATTTTTGAATTCATCAAGCAAATTAATAAATGATTGAAATTTATTAATATAAAATTGAATCCACTTTAAACGAATTGGTTCTTTGAATTTATCAATCAATTAGATTAAATGATTCGCAAAAATATTCGTAATTTTGAAAAAAAGAAATCAATTTATAGAAGAATTTATGAATTTTTGGTCAAATGAACGAACGATTGGCACAAATATTATTAAATCGAAAGTATTGTCGAGTATTCGAGTATTTGTATTATTAACTGAAGTCTGAAAATGTTATTTGATTTGAGAGTTGAACCAAAGCTACGGAAGCTCTCAATGAGTGTTGGGCTCAGCTCTGAGGCGAATGTGAAGCACACAATCATTCAAATGCACACAAGACGTGGTCAGTCAAGAAAGGATCGGATGAAAGTGAATGAGTCGGAGGAATATCACAAATATTTTCATCCATTAGAAAGTTGTGAACACCAGAGCCCTAACGCTTTCTTAATAGACTTCGGACTCATTTTCGTTATAAAAATAGTGTTTTTCGTCTATTTTTGCTTCTCTTTTGTGATGAAATATATTTTTCTCTATTGAGAGAGAAATGTTGTCTCGAATACAACGAACCTTTCGGTGGACAACCATTTATTTATCGCTAAAAAATATCGTTTACTTGAGTGAAAAAGTTGGACAAAAAAATATTCACTTCTTTTTTCAAACCAAAACTGATTGAAGTTTTCCACAAGTTTTCGATCAAATGATTGATTATTTTCTTCAGAAAATCAAATGTTTTTTGTTTTCGATTCAGATTCTCATTAAAGCATAGAAAGTGATGTCAAAAATAATCCAAAAAAGTTTCTCTTCGTCTCAATAGTTAATTAGCAAAAGATTTCTAATTATTTTCTTAAAAGAAAAGAAAAGTAAATAACTTCTGTCAGAAGATATTCGATATCTTAGTCTTTGATTCTATGGTTTGATTGTCACAAATGTTTTTTCAAATAATCGAAGTCAACACAAATGTAATAAAACTTAATACTAAATAATTGAGTTTATTGTCACAAAATAGACAAATAAGAAGTGAAAAATCAGAACAAATACACGAATAGAAAGAAGAGATTAATAACAGAAGAGAAGAGCCGAACAGAAAAAGAGAAAAACAGAGAAGAATTGATTCCAAGAATAAAAGAATAAATATTATGAACAATATATCAGATGAATGAAAATCAATGGCAAACTCTACCAAAATGGGGCCGAATATCGAATCAAACGACCGATAAATAGCCCAAAACTTTCTCTTTCGTAGAAAAATTGAAGTGATTTTCAGTTATATTTCATTTTTATTGACTCCTATCAACTAAAACCGATTTTGATAAGATTTTTCACAAGAAATTTTGAGAATTCCAGGAATAGTTTTAAACCAAATCTCTCTCTCTCTCTCTATCTCTCTCTCTCTCTCTCTCTCTCTCTCTCTCTCTCTCGACACA
>JAQGBD010001421.1:0-16150 GCA_034698165.1 Punctoribates punctum | reverse complement strand
GTGGACACGAGGTTTTGTGACACACTTTTCATCGGATCTCAATTCAAATCAACGAATGTTTTCATTTAAAACAATTGTAAGTATTGTTTGTTATTTAAATTAGTCATTAGTTTTGAATAACCGGGTTATCGATTAACCAGTTTTCCAATTAATCCATATCTCATGAGATGTGCAGAAGAGTCAAAATATACGACTCGTGAGTCAACTCGTGATTGACTTAATCGGAGTCCTATTGAACTTCCGATTAGATACGGATATATCGGATCCGATGTTTACTTTTCCTTTCATTTGTTTTCCTCTTTTCCTGTCTTTCCATAACATTGTTTTGCAAATAACTGTATTGATTGTCAACATTTCAGTTCAATTCCCTGAAGAGTAGTTCAAAACTATTTTTATCGAAAAACATGACCTCAAATAAGGGACTGCTATCCCCTCCCGAGTCTGTCAAAGGGATGACTCGTTTGGATAAAACCCTTTTCGAGAAAACAATTTCTGTGCCCTTTGTTGAAGTGGAGAACAAACAGATGGAAACTGCCATCGATTGTCTCAAACCTTTTCTTTTAAAACTAAAAAACTTTAATCCAATTGAAGTGAACGAAGAAAACAAAAGAATAGTTATCTTAAACCCGGAACTGATATCCTCTTTGGATGACATAACCAAAGATACGAAATGCAAACAAATATTAGAAGATATGTGTCTAATAAAAGAGCTTAAGTTCAAAGACATTGTCCTTAAATATGATAATTACAACCAAAAGGCAGTATTGGATGCCGTCCTGTCCAGTGATGCGGACACTGTCTCCGGTTTCAGTACTATCGGCCATATATTGCATCTAAATCTGAGGGAACATAACCTTCCGTTTAAGGAAATAATTGGTCAGATATTGTTAGACAAAGTGGTCGGCGCTGGACTTGTGGTCAATAAAGTGAATACTATTGACAATGAGTTCCGTAACTTCCAAATGGAAATATTGGCCAAACGTTCCGAAGACATCAATACTATCGTCAAAATTAAGGAATGTTTTTGTGATTTTGAGTTCGACTTCGCAAAAGTCTATTGGAATCAAAGGCTGGGAACAGAACACGAGAGGATTCAACTCAAGCTTAACAAAGGGGTCGATGTCTTGTATGATGTGTTCGCAGGCGTCGGACCATTTGCTATACCGGCCGCTAAGCGCAGAAAGTGTGACGTTTATGCCAATGATCTGAACCCAGAGTGCTATAAATGGTTAGACCACAACAGAAAACTCAATAAAGTGGAGGAAAGGGTTAAAATCTATAATATGGACGGAAGGGATTTCATCAGAACTGTTATTCGAGACGACCTTTTAGACCGAATGAAGAACTTTGACGGAACGGATAGCCTTCGCCGCTATCACATTGCCATGAATTTGCCGGCGCTGGCCGTCCAGTTCTTGGATGCATTTAAAGGGCTGTTTGATGGCATCGACTCATCCATAGATCACAGAATAATTCCTGTCATTCATTGCTATTGTTTTGTGAAAAACGAGCCCAAAGAGGGCTCAAAAGTTGTCCAACAAATGGTTGAAGAGGTCTTAGACCACAATTTAACCGATATTTTTGAAATCGTTAACATTAGAAAAGTGGCGCCGAATAAGGATATGTTTCGCATCAGTTTTCTTGTGCCTCAAACTGTTTTGTATACAAAACTTGATTCTATAAAAAGACAAAAAATTGAATAAATTTTATTAATTTCTTTTTAATTCTTATAATTTTATTGAATTTATTTATTGAGAATCCATTCAAAGTCTTATTCGTCTTCTTTTGTTTGGTTTTTAGGTCTAAAAATGGCTAAAAAGAAGACAAACCAAAAGAAACAGACAATGAATGCCTTCAAAGTATCTGAAGGAAGGGCTCAAAAGGCGAAGAAAAATAAATCAAACATTAATTTCAAAAAAGTTTGTCTTTTGTTAAGTGAATAGATTTGAAGACTAATTATTGTTTCAATAGATCAAAATAAATACCACCGAAGAAGTCGACAAATTGAATAAGACTTTGAATGGTCTGCAAAGCGATGTCCGAACCGCTAAACAAAAGCAAAAATTAGTATAAATTGAATTTCAATTACCGTAAAAACGTTTCTTTAATTCTCTGTCTTTTGGGTCAGATATCGAACCCCAGAATCAATTCAAACAAATCATCGAATGTGAACATCGATGAGGCCATTGACAAGTTGTCCAATTTGTAAACCATTTGTTCCGTTCACAGATATTTGACCACAAAATATAATGTCATCAAAATTAATGTTAAAATTTTATTTTAAATCCAAATAATTCGTCGATTTCTTGAATTAATAAAAAATTTGTAAACAATTTAATACAAAGTCTATAATAATAATTGAAATTTATATATAAAGTGGTTTTTTACAGAATTACCTGACTTACAGTTGTACTGCAATATAAATAGCTAAAAAAAGCTGCAAGGTTATCTAGATAGCTGTATAGGAATCTTCAAAGTCACCTAAATTCGTTAAAATTGATTAATTGTGAGCTATGTCTCCATATTTAAAATTAAAGCAAAGATCAGAGCGACGATTGGGTCAATTGATTGGCCAAAACTGAGACTTCAATTAGTGATTCGTAAACTGTTTCCACGCTTTGGTTTGAGGGAAAGGAACGGCCGGTTATACAGCCCTTCCTTACGTTAGCTACAAATGATTTCAAAGAGTCCGACAAATTATTAATCGATTCATTCATTAGTTTGCTTTCAGGGCCCGAATTTCTGGCCAGAGTTTGTCCGACAAATACAAGTTTCTGACCACAAATCACAACAGCTTTAGAGTCATTCCTGTGCGAGAAGAGAGTCAGAGCCGACACAACTAGACATCGATTACTTACAGAAGCGATACTTTTGTCAGTTGGAACTGATTTCTTTGAATCAATTCAATTAACTCAGAGATAGTTTGCTGAAGAAGTTGACAACAATTTCTCATTTGTTGCAAATAAAATGCTTTGACTTCTGTTTTGTTCACTTCATTGTTGACCTCTTTGTTTGTCTTCTCATTAATTGATTGCTTGTTATGGAGAATGACTTCTGATTTGGTTTCCAAACAAACTGAAAGATAAGACAAACATTTGAAGTGGGGATCGACTCCAATACCAGTCATACCGTAATCGTGTGACACATCTTCGTAATCATTGTAATCATTTTCATCTTCGGGTTCTATTAGTGGAAGGGCTGGAAGTGGTCTGAGCTGCGTATTAGAAGTCTGTCTCTTCTGCTTTGGAGTCAACATAGGTTTGGGAGCAATCGGGGGTTTATTGCTCACCACTGATATGGGTGGGCTCGCCATTGGACTGTCGGTGTAAGGGAAGAGGAGGCGTGCATTTCCTCTGATTGTGGCCACAATATGGCGAATATCATCACTGATATGTTTGGCACAGGCAGTGAACCGATCCAAGTCATCACTCACTCCATTAGAGTCTGTCCGCACTATTCTCTCCAGAGTCCAGTAATTCTTTGCGTCCATCGCTTTGAGACAATTCTCGACAATATCTTAAGTGATATAATTTGTTAATGAAGTCTGTCGTCAATTAAATGAATTAATTACTCAAAGAGACGGTCAACTGTTGTACCAATTGATCCAATTTGTTGACAATTTTTTGGTCTGAAGTGTGGGTTCGGGCGAATAGTACCGAACGGTTGCAAAGAGTGACAAATTGTCGGAGAAATTCATTCAAATCACTGCAATGGAGTTGCAATTGACTGACTCTGTGGTCACTATAAATGGCATCACGTGATCGCCAATTGGTTCCGAAACAGAAATTCTTGAAAATTTGTTCCAAAGTTTGCAAACATTTCTTTTCTGTTTCTGAAAGCAATTCCAGACATTGATTGTTCCAAACTATAGAAGTGGTCGAAGATTTTGGAAAATCATAGTCTTGGTTCGGTGTCCACTGTGTCGGCGGTTCAACGATCGGCCGGTTATTCGATGGAATGTCATACAAATCCCCGAAAGACTTCTTCGGAATCGAATAAATACTCTGAAAAATAGTAAAATTGAGTAAATTATGTGAAATGATATAAAAATGGAGAACAAACTCGAATGGCATCCAATTCGATGGAATCACTGGAATATTCAGCCATTTCTTCGTCTGAAAGCCGTTTTCGAACCGAATCGTCACTCAAATGACAGGAAGAATCGCATCGTATTTCATCTGATGACTCAGAAGAAGCCGATAAAAGTGGTGGTCTTGATATGGATATCGGAATGTCGTACGTATTGTTGTTATCTCGCGAAGGAATGTCATATAAATCGATGTCTAAGACATTGAAAATATTGAAATTTCTTGGAATAAGAATAAGGGGTTTATTACTGGAACCAAAATTTTGACGATTTGTCGGAATGTCGTAATTATTTTGCAATTCCCTCGAGAAGGCGTTCCAACTCTTTCGACGGGTGGAGTCGTCTGTTAGTGGCTGTGGACACGACATGTCAGACAACGCACAGCAACTGTTGGACGCCAACCGGTGACCGTTTATACCATCACAGGTCGGCACTGGAATCGCTCGCAATCTGATCATAAAACCGGAATTAATAAACGATAAGAAGTGAATCAAATGACGGCCTACCTGTTGGCGGGGGCCAGACCTGTGAGGCCATCGGAATGATTGACACATAGCCACCAGCCTACCAGAGCTTTCGGATTGTGGGACAGCACTGTAAGGACATCACCTCTTTTGAACTCTAACTCATCTGAAGACAAATAACTCGATTGAGAGCTGATTCTAATGGGGTTTACTTGAAGACAAACCTTCAGATTCCTTGTGGTTATCGAACAGCGCTTTTGCGAATCTGTACTCTCGGAGGGACTGAAGAATTGGAAATCAGTCAAAACATATGGTTTTTAAACATTCAAATCAAATACCTTTAAGTCCGAAAAACTTCGGTTTTCTTTGGTTTCCATTTATGGCACTAATTGTCTCATTATTTGACTTACCAGTCAAGAGACTTATTAATCGACTGAAGACTAGATCCGATTACAATCAATATTTGCTTCATTAGCCATACTATACGTCTGAGGGGTTCACTCAAAACCGATGAGTTTAAGCTGAAGGGGTTGTCGACACACCCTTTGTCCAGACGTTAGTAATGAGTGGAGAGTAAACATTGATGTCATCAGTAATTTATGATTTCTATGACAACAAGTGCTGTGAAAAGTTCCCAGAAGTCGAATATCTTCTAATGTCATGACTTCTTAGATAAGCGCCGGAACTATCGTTTCCAACACTTTACTCAATACTTGTAATGAATGATAAGATTTTGTCTCAAATATTCTGAAAACAACAAACAAAGTTATCACTCTTTTATTTGATTACTGGGATTAAAAACGAGCTTGCTCATTTGTTCAAATTAGTCATTTGGTTAAACTTTAGTATTGGAAATACACTCATAAATATAAAAATAGTTTATTTGGTGAAGAGATAAAACTTTCGGCGAAATATTTGCTTAAATTGTGTCTAGAAAAGTTTATCTTGGTCAAAATTATATTTGATTCGGGAAATTCCAAATATTGGAGATAAGAATATTTTCAGAATTTTTGAAATCTCTTAATAAGTAAAGGAATTGAAAGGTCTGCCCAAAGATCAACTTATTATTTACTTGAATGACGATAAGGGATTATAAACCATCTAGCAACCCCTTTCCCAGAAGTTTCAATACCTTGGTACTTTAGGTTTTATTAAAATTGAATTGATCAGTGTCTCAATGACCAGAGCGTTAAAGCGAATGACATCCACATAATTATAGTTGGAATTCCTAACTTAGGAATATTGGTTAAGCGCTAAGTCTTAGGACTGTCCTCTTTTTCGGAGGCATTGTTTAATTGATTAAAAAGTTTGAATTTTGGGTAAATTTTATTGATTATTGAAAATATGTTATTATATTCACATAAATGTGTTTAAATGATAGCAATAAATGTATTATATTTTATGTAATATTCGTTTCAACAAAAATCAGACATAAATTCAATATTTATTTGTTTTAATGAAATATTATTAACAAAACATTAATTTTAAAAATTAAATTAATTTCTAAGAATTAGAAGAAGTGGATGACGAGGAGGGCGGAGGGCTTTTGCATCCGGTGTTTGTCGACGGCTTTAAATCGCGTTTAAGAGACTGAATGTATTCCTCCTGCGATTGGGCCAACACTTTGGCCAAAATGTCGTCTTCCGTCCAGTCTTTAAGACCTGCAATAAAGACATAAAATTAAGAAAACAGAGGAACAGCTTTTTGAGGAGTGACCGAAAACTTGTGGCGGCAACTGATGCATGAATGAGGCCGTCTCTATAAGACTGAAGTCGGGCTGAGCGGTGTGTTTATCATTAGTACCACTGCTCGAGGCTTTGGGACTCGATCGGGGGCTCACATAATTGGGACTTTTGTTTCCATGGGGTGTCGTCTTACTGGAGCCCTCAATGCCTCCGGTGGTGGTAGAGGTGGTGGTGGCCGACGCAGACTTTTTCATTTTATTGCGGACTTCGTTTTCCTTCAACCACTCGACGTAAGACTCCCGAGCGATCTGTTCCTCAATGGCCTCATTTGTGGCCTCCCAGTCAGTGGCCCGGATCTTGTCCTCGAGCATCGCCTGCTCTAACTGTTGCTGTTCTGAAATATGAAGTGCTTTTTCCACAAGACTTTTCTCTGCAAACCCGGGTTTAAAGGCGGGCAGACCTAAGCCGACGCCAATCGTCGCCTTTTGTGGATTGACTATAGAGTTGTAGTGAACGTTCTTATGATAACTGAGACGAATCGGTTCGTTGTCTGTTTGATGGCATCCCTGGAAAATATTGATCGGTTCTGAGCTGTAGTGATACACTTCTATCGGCCGATTGAATATTTCACTCATGGCTTGCATTTCGATGTGATTGCCGTGAATGTGGTCACACCTCTTGCGGGCTATGTATGCCTCGAAGTCTTCGGTCACGTATTGTGAAAAGTAGTCCGAATTTTTCGCCTAATATGAGGAAAGGGTTATAAATATTGGGAAAGTGTTTAGTGTTTGTCTGTCTCACCATATAATCCATACACAACTTTCTGATAGAGCCGTGCATTTCCTGATCGCCATATATCTGATCCGCTGATGGATTCAAAATATCACTCAATATATGTTTTTAATTGAAATCAAGAGATCACTTACCGACAGCCCTGAAAAGACAGGCCCCGTCTTCGCCCATCTGTTTGATAGTATAGCCCTTCTTCTTAAGTCTTTTGGCAAATTGTCTCTCCTTTTCATCCCATTCTTCTTTAGTCCACATTTCAGAAGGTTTTTCATATTCGTCTCCACTGTTATAACCGGAGGCCGTTTCGGTGACAGATTGGTTACCGACCGCTTCGACAGCAGTATTGTCTCCACATTTAGCGCCTTCTGTTTGGTCGTCGACTTCAACCACTACCTCAGCATTGACTGCATTTGGAAGGGCTTTGCTTTTTCTCATTAAAGATCTAATGTTATCATCCCTTCGATGTCTTCGTTTTGAATGCGTTGGTCCGGAATCCAACTGATTGTCTGAATCATTGGCACTCCTTTTGTCTTCATTTCTGTTGCTGATGGCATTCCATCGACTGCTGGTCTGTGGGGAATGTCCTCTACTGTGGCCGACGTGAGAAACGTGACTAAAGTTAGGGAATGAGTCATAAGAGGCAACCGTCCGTTCGCTGTCCACAGACTCGTCGGGAGCCTCACGATTGCTGTTCTGCTTCTTCTTCGGTAAAATTGTCATTTTCTATGACTTGGAGTAAACTTGAGAACGATTTGTGTCTCAAATCAATTGAGAGACGACTCGAAACACCAATTAATTCAAATTGAAGTTAAATTTGAACTAAAACTGAAAATTAGACCAAATATTGATTGAATGACAAATCAATTGGTTTTTTGCTCTTCAAAGCATTCAAAGCCTTTCTTTGACTTTTGGTCCGAAAACTCGGATTAAATTTCAATTTATTTGAGACAATCTTTGATCTTATAATCGATTGAATCAAATAAATGGCAATCAATTAAATAACAATTGAACGCAAAAACAGAGCAAAACTGTGGTAATTGTCGAGAAATCAGTGAATCGTATCATCAGATTTGCGAAGTTTTTGCCATTTATTGTGTTTTTTGTAAATTATTATTATTATTATTATTTGTACGACATTTCAGTAGAGTTCAGGTATTATATGGTTTACACACAATGTCTGTCCTCTCAAACGATAATTGTCTGAACCCTCAGCCAAAGAGATCCACTTTTGCCAATGGATTGCATAATAGGCCACAACTGGCGAAGAGATCGTAATTTGTTTCACAAATCAGATGACAAAATGTTTTCATTACGTCATGACTTCATTGAAAACACTTTTGTTTATATTTTGCTCTTTAAATGTGTTTTCAATGCATTTCACTTCAATTTGAGTCTTAATTGCAATTCAACTGAATTTAGTTAAACACTAAACAAGAATCTATTCATTTGTTTTCAATCATTTCACTGAAACTTATTTTTAACTTTTATTTTGTTTTTCTTCAAAAATATCTGTTTTTCATTCAATTAAAATGTTTTGAAAATTTGTTTAAAAAGTTTGAAACTATGGGTAAATCCAAAAGAATTAACGATAAGAGGAATAAAAGACTTAATTATAATAAAAAGTCTGAAACTTTGGAGGAAAACAATGAAAGTGATGTCGTCCTCAAGACTAAAGAGGATGAAACTGAAGAGGTGTCAGATGACCAAGCTAGTGGTGGCCAATCAGACGACAATTTTGTTGGCTCTGAAGGGGATATAACTGATGAGGAGGACGAGGATGAAGAAAGTGATGATTCAAAGTTGAAAGACTCGATTGTAGTCTCGATGTGGGACTTAAAACACTGTAACCCAAAGCGTTGCACCGGAAGGAAATTGTGTCGATTAGGGATGTGTCGTATCCTTAGATTAGGCCAAAGATTTAATGGCATTATTCTGAGTCCAATGGCCTCTAAGTGTGTTTCGCCGGAAGACCGGCCTATAGTAGAAAGAAATGGTATTGCGGTCGTTGACTGTTCCTGGAATCGATTGGAGGAAACGCCATTCCATAAGATGAAAGGAAATCACTTAAGACTTCTGCCATTTCTGATTGCCTCCAATCCCGTAAATTACGGGTCTGCGGCCAAACTGTCGTGTGTTGAGGCCATTGCCTCGACTCTTCTCATAACCGGCTTTTCAGAAGTGGCGGAAATCTATTTGAGTAAATTCAAGTGGGGGTTGGGTTTCATTCAACTCAATCAACAGTATTTCGAAAAGTACTCCAAATGTGTTGATTCCAAAGATATGGTCGAAACTCAGAATCAATTGATGACTGAAACGGAGACTTCAGAACAGTTCAACCAAAACAGAAGAACTGATTTACCGCCAAATGAGAGCTCAGATTCAGATACAGAATAAAATTTATTTTAGAATTTGATTAAAAATTGAATTGAATATCAAATTATTTATTTAAAAAATATTTTAAATGACTTCCAATCTCTTCATTAAAGCGAAGAAATTATTTAAAAAAATTTTGAATTATTTTTCCAAAAGTTATCTCTTCTAAAGAAATATCGATTTCTATGTTATTCGTTGTATTTGAGTCCCAAAGCGTTGATTATAAACGAGTAAATATCTGTCAGTTCTTCGATCTGTTGAACAAATTCATTAATAAATTAACAAAAAGTTGAGTAACAAAAAAGACGAACCGATTTGGCAGTGGGTTTGCCGGCGCCGTGACCCGCCTTTGTGTCGATTCGTATCAAAAGAGGTGTCTTTGGATTGGTTTCACCCAATTTGTACTGTAGTTCGGCAATGAATTTGAGTGAATGCAAGGGAACGACTCTGTCGTCGTGATCACCGGTCAGAAGAAGAGTTGCCGGGTAATGATCGCATGAATCCGGGATATTATGCAGAGGAGAGAATCTGTTCCCAAAAGCAATCCATTTATACAACTCTTCTCTATATTCTCATAGAATTGAAAGTAATTTGAATGAAACTCACTTTAAGACATTCTTGAAGTGGTCCTCTTGATCCGGGTCTCCATAGTCGGAACACCATGCCTGTCCTATTGTGAACTTATGGAAGCGCAACATATCCATTACCCTTTACGACAAACCATTAGTTTCTGGCTATCGATTGAATACCAAATCAAATCTTACCCGACGTGACAAATGACACATCCGTATAGATCTGGCCTTTGATTAGCGACAGCGCCCACCAAAAGTCCGCCATTGGATCCGCCCTGAATTATGAGTTTATCCCGATTAGTATACCGATTGTCGATGAGATGCTGTGCGGCCGCATGAAAGTCGTCGAAAACATTCTGTTTATTGAATGTCATTCCGGATTCGTGCCATTTCTCGCCGTACTCTCCGCCGCCTCTGATGTTGGCCAACGCGAAGATTCCGTTCAAGTTCTTCATCAGCATTATTCTACTGTTACTGAAGTTGGGCTGAACACTGATATTAAAGCCTCCGTAGCCATAGAGTACACACACGTTATCCCCACTCTGAGTCATGTCTTTGTGGTGAACCACAAATAGCGGTACTTTCGTCCCGTCTTTGCTCTCATAGAAGACCTGTTTTGTCACATAAAGCGATGGATCGAAATCATGTACTGAAATCTCTTTGAAGACTTTGGGTTCAGAGACAAAATCGTAGTGATATACGATTCCCGGCGTTAGGAATGAAGTGAAGTAATAAAAGATCTCTTTTTGTTTCCGTTTGGCGGAGAACCCGGTTATAGTACCGATGGGTATATTCAACTCTCGGATCAGTGATCCGTCCGATAGTTTTCTTAATTCCAATACATTTGTCACATCTCTTATATAACAAGAGACGAGAACATCATTATTAGCGGCCGAACACCAGTCGAGGACATCCTTATTGTGTTCGGGAATCAAATCGACCCAATTCTCGATCGCTGGAGACTTGAGATCAATCTTAACGAGTCTGTAATTGGGAGCGTTTTTGTTGGTCCGGACATAACAAATGTCGCCATCATTTGTCACGTAATCGTATTCAGCGCTGAACTCTTCGACGATCGGCGTTAGCTTCAGCTCAGAATCAATGTTTACGCCGTCGAGAGATGTGTAATACCAGAGACTGTTATGACAGCTCTCACGGATGTAAACGTGAAGATGTTTACCGCAATCGCTGACCTCTGATCCGCTGATCAATAGATTAACCAATGAATTGAATGAATGTCAGGAAGTGCTTAAAGTGCTTACAATCTCCAATTGGGCTTATCTTTGAACTGTACCACAAGAATGTCTTCACTTTGTTCAGTATTTATTCGGTGGTAAAACAGTTTGTTGTGAGTGTTTGCTGTCGTTTCTGTTCCGTCGCTCTTCTCATTGTGTTCGGGATAACACTTAAACAGAAAACAATTAGTTTTCAAAATATTTGAGATAATATCTGAAGAATTACGGCGTAAAAGAATCCTTTGTTGTCGTGAGTCCAGGCCATTGATGTAAACTTGACTTTAGTCAGCTCTTCGGGACAGTCTTCCCCTGTGTTGACGTTTCGGATTTTGATTCGGATCCAATCAGATCCGGAATCACTCAAACCGTATGCAAACCACTGGCCGTCCTCTGAGAAAGTGGTTACACTCAGAGAAGTGGTTCCGTCTTCGCTCAACAGATTTGGATCCATAAACACTCTCGGCTTTGAGTCCAACGAATCCATAATATAGAGAACTGATTGGTTCTGAAGACCGGTATTCATGTGATAGAAGTAATTATCGCCTCTTTTAAAAGGACAGCCATATCGGGGGTAATCCCAGAGTTTTGTCAACCTTTGATACAAAAGGTCTTTGAATAGGAATCAAATGAAAGACGTGTTGTCGACAAACCTGTCTTTGATTTTGTCTCTATAAACACAGGACTCGATATAAGGCATAGAAATAGCATTTTGTGAGTCAACGAATCGTTTGGTGTCTTCACTGTCCGGATCTTCTAACCATCGATAGGGATCTCTCACCTAAGAGGCGATCATTTGTTTAAACCGATAAACAATTGGGTGACAACTGAGGCAAACCTCGACTCCGTGAATGACTTCTTTGGTTTCATCTCTTCTGACGCTCGGATACAAGAATTTAGACATTTTGGCGATTGTTTTACTCTTTTGAAAACCGGATTCAATCGAATAGTTTCGCAAATAAATCGATTTATTTAACAATAGCTTTGATATCAATCGCTGTTATAATTAATGACAGAAACGATTAGTCAATAATCAAAACAAAGGCTTCAACTGATTGAGTGATTAAAGTCTAACGAATGACTCAATTAATTAATTTTACAGACCTTTGAAATGTAACTCAAATTCATTTAAGCCTCTCCTCAATGAAATGATAAACAGCTTTACTCTCCTTATAATACATTTTTAAAAGCCATGAATAACTTCAATAATTTAATCATCAATTTTACTGATCAACGATTACTTATCACTTGAATACACATCTAAACTGATTATTTGTTAGATAATACAACTTGTCAGGGTCAAATTTAGTCAATTTTAATTAAATCATAGCAATCAAAGCCAATATAAAAGTTTAACTCTCGACTTGAAATTCGAAGATTTAGTACTTTTATTGAGAATTCAAGTGTTTATATTAGACTATTGTCCGACAGAAGCGCTTATCAAATGATTGTGAGGACTGCATAGGGATAGGGATAGGGATAGGGATAGGGATAGGCATTCATTTGATGATTCATCTGAAATATGAAACGGATTCCAATTCCAAATTTGTTACCAAGTCAATTTTTACGAAACTCTATCTTAATATAAATCTATCGAATACTCTATATTTGCGAGACTTGTATTCGGACTCTCAAGCAATTGACTACTTTTGTGTCTAAAATAAGATTGAATTCTATAAAATTGAATTAAAACACAAAACCTGTTATACAGAAGACATTCATAGAATAAAATCACTTATTCATCGTTCAGGCAATTCTTTGACACTTCTCTATCCTTAATGATCTGGATATTTGTCAATTAAAACCTGAGATAAACATCAGTTTAGGTGTCAATAGGCAAACATTTGATGGCTTTTGTGGTAAAATGATTGGCAAAGAATAGAACTCCCACTCAGAATAACTCAGAATAAGAAACAATAATTAGTATTTGAACTCTTTCTTTAGCCCCAGTTTAATGACATTATTTTTTATTCATATTTATTGGACTTTTAATCTGAATTATAGACTCGAAGACAAATATTAATTATCGGAGTGGGTGTCAGAAGAGTCAAAATTAAGTTTTTCACTCAAAACAGAGCCCAACCCTACCATCAATTCAAATCAAAGTCAAGTTTAAACTAATGATTGTTCACTAAAATTGCCAACAATTCTAAAGCATTAATTTAAGGCCTGTCCCCTATGCCTGTCCCATATCAGCCCCACATCAGCAGAAGCCTCAAAACTCGAGGAATTGTTAAAAATCAGTTCTGAATAACAATTGAGTCAATGGTTATTCAAATGAGAACTCAAGAGGAGGTCTTCAAAGAATTTCGAATCAATTTATAGATAATTCCATTGAAGAATAAAATATGAATAAATTTTTGCTTAACTTTGAAAATAGGAATCAATTTATTTAAATATTTATCGCGATTTTGATGTCATTCCAAATAAACGCTCAGATCTTGAGTTTAATTACAAACAAAATATTTCATAAAATGTCGAAAAGATATTCAAATAGTTATCAAAAAGTACTTACTTTTTATAAAAACCTATTTTCGATTCAAGAGTTTTAAAAAGAAATAAGTTTTGCGAAAAACTTTGCTTTAATTGAAAATTAAATTTAATAAACAATATATTGATTTGAAAGCAATTATAGTTTTTTTTTCTCATTTGAAAAAATTGGTCCAAAATATTAAAACAATTGATTGATTTGAGAAGAGTTTGTCCTAAACTTCCAAAATAATTGTCTTAAAGCTATAGAAATGGCGATAAATATTTGGAAAGTTGTCTAATCATTAGAACGGATATCACTTTTTGTTTGTTTATTTCGATGATAATAAACACCAATTTTTTCGTTATTATTATTAATTAATTTTTGTGACAATTAATTATCGGATAATAAGTTTATAATAGTTTTTATATACAAAACATATGAGAATGCAATTCAAATACTATATTAATATTAAGGACTCCTCTCATTGGCCGTAACCACTCATTGCATAAAGACGTGTCCACTCGCGGGCTGTCCGTCCATTAGATAAGAAGTGAAATCAATTAACAATTAACGGAATGTTAGCCACGAATAAGAGAGTAATTACCGGTTCTAATGGCTTCGGCCTCATTGACTTTCCACTGCTCGGCCACATCGTTAGCCAACGGGTCGTCCGGATTGGGGGCCGACAGAAGCGCTTGAATTGACAGCAGAACAGTACGGATTTGAAGGGCAGGACTCCATTTGTCTTTAAATACCATTAAATGTTTGATCAATAAATCGATTAATGGAATCATTTAATGAGAATATTTTTGTAAACAAATCAATCAAATAAATGTCATTAATAATAATGATATACCGGTTCCCATATTCTGTGCGCTCAGCCGCTAATTAATTAACTCATAAAAGACTAAACACTTGTCGTTTAGATAAATCCCTAACTTATAGATAATTAAACACAAATTCTTCAACTCATGTAAGACGAGTGACAACTGAATAGCACTCAAAGGAAAGGCTTTAACTCAATGGAGAAGTGGTTTCTCTCAGTCCTGTCTCTCAAATATTCAAATCAACTAAAAAATCTATTTCAGAGTTTATCCTGTGTTTGGATCCGTTCTCTAAGCTCTGGTATCCTGTGGTCAGACCTATTTCTAATGCAATTCTTTGGACAGAACTGGTTTGTGAACGAAGCCAGTGATCTCAGGTTTGGACAATGAAAGAGTGGTCACACCTTTAAGGATATCCAAACAGATTCGGCCCAACTTATCGATGTTCGGGTGATATATTTTGGTCATAAACCTCACTTTCGGGGCAGACATCGGATATTCTTCGGGTAAAAAGAGCTCCAGTTTGAAAACCCCGCCTTCGAAGGGCGACTAAACAGAGACAATCATTAGATGACATCTGAGTCATGACATGAGTTCGTACCCCTTCTGGTCCGGCGACCACTACATGGAAATATCGGGCGTTGCTCTCATCGGGAATGGCCGATATGCCGGGCACGGGCTCTGCCATCAGGCGCTGAGTCTCCTTAATAGTGATATCGGTTTTTCAGACAAACAATTCACATAAATGACAACAAATGGGTGTTTACTTTAATTATTCTTCGGGGAAGTCCTGCCATTGGTGACCACTATTGACTTGATATCAAACAAATTGATATATAAATAGTTTAATTAAAATAAGACTAAAATTGTTATTAAATCGATTAAAATATGAGTCAACGACCGAAACAATAATCGATTCAATGAATTGACAGACAATTGAAAACCGAAATCAGTTTCCGATCGAAACAAACAAAACCTTAAAATATTTTTTTCTCAACGCTTCAAATCAAAGGGACTTTTCATTCATTACTTACGTTACCTTTGAGTGGATTCTGCCCTCAAATCACTCCAATACCGGTATTCATGTATTTATTGGCAGTTTTGGCTCTAAATTAGATTAGATTACATCTGATTTAGTTTTCAACCATAACAAGACTTCTTTTTTCTTCAGCTTCTGTTCCCAAACTAAGTCTGAAACTGTTTTTAATTATATTTTGTTAATTATTTGGACGTAACTCAGTCTGAGAGCCACAATCTTGTTAGGAATGGGGAGAATGAAGTAGAATGAGGCAAAATGAGGAGGGGCAAATTAAAATTCTTGGCTGCCGTCAACCTTAGCCTTACCGACAATCAAATTAAATTGATTTTTGGTAAATATTTTTCTCATCGGAAACTCAATCCCAAAATTGTGCAAATATTTGGTTAGCGGTCAGAGAGGACACAATTTGATCCAAGTTTATTCAAATTATGAAATTCAAGTTTTAAATTGAAAAAAAAGATTGATTTAAAGAAATACAAATTTAATTGATGATTCAAAAATGTGGAAAAAGTTGATAATTCTGCAGCACTAAAATTAACAGGTTTAGATATCGTGAATAATCTGCTTATTATAGTGGTACCTGTCTGAGTAGCAAGCTCAACTTCTGTAAGC
>JAQGBD010001420.1:0-16151 GCA_034698165.1 Punctoribates punctum | reverse complement strand
AATATCCAAAAAATTGCCGCCGCGCTTCGCGCGGCGGCAATTTTTTGCCCAATTTTTCCTTCGATCCTAGGGGGGGGGGGGCCAAATCACACTTTTTGACCTTAGGGGGGCCAAATCTCCAGGCCCCCCCTTGTGCATCCCTGCGTTACACCCTCTCCTGACCCCTTCGTTTGAGAATTTTTTTGGACTCCCCCTGAGTTTATGATTTTGGGCATTACTTTCAATTACTGTTAGGCACAGTTTCATTACAATGAGATGAAGAGTATTCGGAGGCTTTGCTAACGAATTGTTTGTCAATTTGTGTCTTCGAATATCGTGTGATATGGATATACTTCTTGAGCACAAAGTAGTGATAAATAAAATATATTGTCAGACAATACGACAATAAAATTGATTTTCAGCCCTTTTGTTGTACTTAATTCTGAGTCGAATTCAGAATCGACACAATGTTTGCCAAATACTGCGATATTCAGAGATTTAGACAAATCTCAATATGTCTTCTCATATATTTATTTTGATTCTTACAAAGAGAGCACCCATTCCGTGCCACTGACTTTTGAAAATTAATCTCTAGCTTAATATGGCAATGGGAAATATGGCAAAGGTAATATTAACATTTTCTGTTCTTGTGCTTCACTGCACAGCATATTCCACATAATATTACTTTCTATAATAGGGTAGTCACGGTCTTCACCTCCATCTCAGTATGAAAGCGAAATCAAAGTTTAAAAATAATCCATGTTAAAACAAAATTATCGATTTTAAGTCCGAAATTCTCTGTTACCAAGATTGTTTGCAATGGTTTTTATTTAAAATTTGTTTTCACAAAATTAAGACTTTTTAAGAGCTTTTTGTGTTATTATTATTACTTTTAAATTAAGTAAATAAATATTTCGACAGTTTTTAAAGTAGTGCTTAAAATAAGAGTTAGAAAAAGAGTTTTTTTTATTAAATTTAATAAACATTTTCACACATTTTTCAGTGAAAGGCAATGAAAAGGAGTGAAACTCTGTTTATATTTGAGGAAAACATCTGAGTTCAGAGTTATTGATATAAAGATCTCTGAGAGTTGTTGGTAACGAATCTTAAGATCAAATGACAGTCATTCACATAATGGCTAATCATTTCTGTGAATATATTTTTCTCTTTCATCAGAGAAACTCTCAAATGTCTGAAACGGGTTCCAAAAGTCACATAAATTTTCAAATCTCAACAGTTTCTGGAAAATTGAATTTTCCATTTAAGTTGATTTTGGCGGAGATTTCCAACTCTTTCAGAGATATATCCCATTTGACCCAAAATATGACAAATTATGTGACAGAAAAAGTTATTTTCAAATTTCTTTCCGGAATTCCTGAATCACTAATTATTTGAGAGAATCTGAGGACAAAAACAAATTTAATCACAAGAAACGAGAGATAACCAGAAAATAGGGAACGCTATTAGTTAATGAATTACACAATCATTAGACTCATTGAGAGCTTCATTCATCGAAGGGAACGTTCGAAGGGAAGGGATGCCATTTATTTTCCTAAAACATAAGACTAACCGCTCGATAGGCTGGACCTCATATTTATGATAAAATAATACATTTATGTATTTCTTTCTCTCTCTCTCTCTCTCTCCCGCTCTCTCTCTCTCCCGCTCTCTCTCTCCCGCTCTCTCTCCTCCCGCTCTCTCCCACTCGATATCCAGAGTAAGGTCAAGAGAGGATGAATTAGTCTTACTGGTGATGGTGTGAGAGCTGAAGCAGAGTTGGCTTCAGTTTCTTCAGATCTCTGGCGTAGTCTCAGTCTCTGTGCGATCGCTTCACAAATGCTTTTGGTTTGTCTGCACTTCGACTGCATTATCGACTTTTTCATTGAATACACTTTTCATTCTTCACAGAATCTAACGCTCAGAATATCTATTCAGAGCAGTAATGTTCCAATGAAACCAAGAGATCGATATAATTGGGTACAAGAGTTAGATTCAGTCCCAACCAGTGCCGACTCAACGACGAGTCGTACGACAAACAAAAACATCGCTTTTATCGCTGACTTTGTCTTATACTCAGATGTATTCAACTGATTAGATCAGAGCCAAGAGAAGACATGACTCTAACAGACCGATAGTGACACCACTGCCGCTCTGATAAGGCCTCAGCTTAGGACCAGTACAGCCTGTTTTCCATTATTGATGAACGATTCTAACCCCGATATCTTTTAAACAATGCATTAAATGGTGACTCAAAAGTGTTTTTCAGATAACATAAAGTCTGACTAAAAGCAGATCTTTTGAATAAACGATAAAAACATTTCCAATACTTTTCGGATAATAGAATCGAATATATTTTTGGCACAAATTAATTCTGAGTCAGAATCAGAAGGAAAGGCTATTTTGTTACTATTGGAGTCATAGTTCAATAGTTGTAATAATAATAATCGACAAAAATAAATGCATTTGACTCTGAATGAAGGTTTAGGTCTACCGATGGGTCGATAAGAGCGGCATATGTTGTGCCGCTATAACAACATTGAGACTGTGGGTCAGGCACTGCCGCCAGGCCTTAAGCTTTTAATTGGTCACAATTGGCAGTCAATTAGATGGTGAGCTCTCATGTAATTAGTTTACACAAAAGCAATACACGTCTCGATTCTCATATAAAAACAAACTAAACGTTAAGTTATATTATATTTGAGAATAAATAACTCATTTGTTGTTTGAACCCAAAGACAACAAAATCCAATTGATTTGAGATATGAATTCAGGTTTAGTTTAATCACATATTTCTCTGAAGTCATATCTATTCTAAAAATAGTATTAAATGTAAAAACATTTGCTTTCGTTAAACCTTTGAATTAGAATTTAATTTAATTTCTCATTCAATGAAATCAATGAATGTATTCAATGATTGATTCCTTGGATTTAATTACAAAAGGAATGAATTCTTGTTTCGAGTCTCGGATCCGATGAATAAATAACCGAATAATTAGAGAACTTTTGGCGCAAATTATTGATTGAAGTTATGAGTGAAGTGTTACACAAATCATACTTATGTTGTACTCAATGGATGTGTTCTTCCTATTGGGTGCCGATCGATAAGACTAATGGGTTTTATGCCTTTTGGGATCAGTGGGAGTCGCGCCCACCATATCAGTGGCTTCTGCCTTACGTCTGGCGAGTATCGCATTAATCTTCTGGAGATCCCGATCCAGTTTAACCCTCTCGTCCTTCTTCGCGGCCCCTCTTCGGGTTTTCCTTCCGTCAGCCATTTTGACGCCATATTGAAAGGCGGCCTTCGGTAGGGCCTCTTTGTTGCTCATATAATCCCCATATTCTTCTGCTGTGTCGAAGTCCCAGCGCCCGATCAGACCCTTTTTGTTGCCCAAATCCATTTTAGAGTAGTCGACCTCATCATCGCTATCAAGAATCGCGTCATCGTTTTCAGGGGCTCCCGGATAACACTCCGCATAACTGTCTGGCATTTCCGTTTCCAATGAGGTCTTTGGTTTACGGAACTGAACAGAACCAGAAGAGGCGGCCACCGATCCCACAATACCCGACATCGCAATACTTTTTGCATCTTTTATGTCCGGTTTTTTGGGTCCGGACTCGGGTTCTTCGCGACTACATTTCTCGAAGTAATTTCGCGACCGCTTATCGCGATTACGATCTCTATCCCTATGAGTCCTATCCCTGTGATCTCGACTCTTGTCGCGATCCCTATCCCTTTCGCGATCACTCCTTTCCTTTTTCTTGATGTCCGGAACATAATCTCCGACGTCATCATAAATATCATCACTTTTTGATATTTTTGAGTTTTTATTACTAATTTTGTTGTCATTTGGTTTAATGGTCTCGTCGTCTATGAGTGGAATCTTTTCTTTTTGTTTCTTAGCCTTTCTATTGGCGCCGCCCTGTCGTAGATATGACAGGATTTGAGTCAATTTGTTTATTACGATATCATTTGTGCTCAAACTGGTCATCGACTCAATGTTAGGACAGTCGGCTTTGCTTCGTATGACTGTCGTCGGGATATCACTCTCTACGAACTCATCCTCTAAAATGAGATAATAATTGAGAAATTAGTTAAATAAGAGGACATCCACTGAATACAGACCCAAATCTACGACATATGCCATACGTCCGGCCAAAAACAGTTCATTCCTTTCGGGTATTTGTTTATTAAACAAAAAGTTTACAATATTTTTGGCGAATTTGGTCTTAATAGCAAACGGATCGTCTGCTTCCATAGGTATGTCCGGAACAGCGGGCAATGACTTCTTATTGGACTTTCTGTCCTCTTTTGGTGATTCCTCAAAGACTTCCTGTTCTTCCTCTTCATTCTCGTCGTTATCTTTGTTATTAATCTCTGCCTTAACTTTATGGAGGAGAGCGTAGTCGAGTCCTTTGACGAGATGGGTGTGCTCCATATCTCCTCCCAAGAACTTTGACTCCTGAATCACTTGTTTACGTCTTTCGGCGGCGTCTAATCCAGATTTAAGGTCCGGAGCCACCGCCCGATACGCAGCAGTCGTGGCCATTGATGTTTCAGTTTCCTGGTTATAGTCAGGGTTGGCGCCATCCCTGCGCTCTCGAGCCCTATCCCTATACCTTTTGGCCAACTCTGAGAGAGTGTCGTCTTCTTGTTTCTTAAGAGTGGCGTAAAATTTCTTTTTCTTTTTCCGGTTTTCATTAAATTCTTGTTTCAAAGCCGAGTTCTTAGCCCTCTGTCCCCTAACCGTGTCCGAGCCTCTGACTGAAGCCGAGCCGACACTCATTCCGGAGGAAACGCCAACCCTTGGAGTCATCATTAGTTTACGGAAGTCATCGTTAGTCAGTGGATGCAAATCCACGGCTTCTTTTTGCGCCTCTTTCTTGTCCATTGGCATCGATGGCGGCGCCAATGGATTGGAGAAGGGCTCCGCCTCCTTGTCGTACATTTTTACTTAAATTGAGTTCAAATTAAATTTTAAATTGAGTTAAATTTGTGGAAATTGTCGGACAGAGAGTCGATATTTTGAACACAATTTGTTTACATTTATATAACTAAATGACTGAACGATAGCGACATCTCTCAGACATCTCTCATATGATTTGGTTTTGCGTTGAATTCAAATTATTTTTGAATTGAATTAAAATTAATTAATATTTGAATTCAAATAAAATATATTTGTTTTCAATAATTATTTTATTGAATAAAGAAATTAATTATATTTTTTTGTTTTGAATCAAGAATTTGATGGAATCTTCACCGAAAACCTTTTCAAAGGCCTCCCTATCGACAATCCCTCCGTATTTCAAAGACATATATAACTGTTGGGAAGTACTGTATCTTTCAATACCACAGTACCAGTCATTAAGATTATTGTTTGTGCACATCAGGGGAACCATATCTTCGCTCTCGAAGTCAGTGTCCAGACGTTTACCGAAAAAAGACAAATGAGATAAACGAACGAACTTTCCGTCGTCTGAGATATAGATTTTGCCCACAAAACGGCTGAAGATGTGACCAAAAATGTACAAGGCAAACATCGAGAACATACTGACCATCGAATAGAAGGCAACCACTTCTAAGTCTACTGATCCCGAAGAATATAAAACGAGAGACAGGGGGACAGTCCCCACGTTTATCACTGTTAACCATAATTTCATTCTTTGAAATGTAAGCAAAGGAACGATATATGGGAAGTGATAGACACAAATCCATTCTTTGACACCTTTGAGGTCATCCCACTTATGAATGCCAACGATTCCGATCGCTTCGGCCGCCGATTGTTTCGGCTTTTCTTCGTTGCTTTCGACCAATTCTTTGGCAGTCATTTTAGTTATCTTTTTACTGATTGCCTCTATTTTTGGCTCTTTTTGAGATCTATTCGTTGAAAGAGTTCTTAATTTGAGTGAATATTGAGATAATGGAAGCGATGATTGTTTGCAATTCATTGGAGTTAAACATCGATTGACTTTTTTCAATGAATTCCATGATTTGAAGAATCGCTTCTGTTTTTGGCACAAAAATGTGTTTATTTATAAATAAATTGATTTACAAACCAAAGAAATGAGGAATACTGACCGTAATGTCGTTAATTGGAGAATCTGTAAAATGTAGCATGGTTAAACTAATCAAACTTCGATTTATTGATAACATTTTCATAGGATTTAAAGGGAATTCGGGGACCTTTTCTCAATTGCTCTTAAAAATAAATATTGCCATTTATTGCTCCTAATTTGTGATTGAGCATGCTTAAATTATAGAAATGAACATGGTACTCTCTCATTTTAAAGGAATTCGTTCTTAATTTTTTTTGAACGGAATAAATATTAAATTAAATAATTTCTTTTAACATAATTTCAAAACTGAGTAAACGGTTCCCCAAAAGCAGACCAATAGTTATGCAATACTTTTGAATGAAAAGCATTTTTTGTTTGCATTTCAATGACTTTTCCTAAAAATGATTAAATTCTTTGTCTTCGATCTCATAATTGGTTCACTTCTTATAGGGTTTACCACAAACAATAGACCCATAATTTCCTTCAATGTCTTCGAGAAAGAGGACTCTTTTGGACAATACTTCGCCAGTCTTTTGATACCTTCACTTAAAATAAAAGCCGAAACCGATTTAATTGTCAACAAAAGCAATGACTTCTCAGAAGACTATCAGATAAATGTCAGGATTGAAGAGCCCCTCGTTTTGGAGGCCACCGGAGTCGTCAACACATCGATTGACACTCAAGTGATGGCAAAAGTTTTTGATGTCTCCCTTCAGAGCAAAACGTTTTCCAATTTGATTACCCGAAGCCGTACTTCAGTGTCGAAGAATTCCAACGACGAGACAGTGATTTCAACAAATGTTACGTTTGAGGACACACTCAACAAATTGGTTGCCAATTATAACTCTACTCTCATCTTAGGGGAGAGCTGTCCGACTCTCACACTATACCATAATTTGACGACAATTCCCGACAAATCGTTGCTTTACTTCTCTTCAAATGTGACTGAAGTCTGCGATTTGGAAACAAATTCCTCAAAAATGTCTATAAATATAAGCCTTTCCTCATTTGTCTGGCAGTTAGCGAACGCAGAGTTGCAACAAATCTTCAATTTCGGTAAAAACGAAGGCTCGGAGTCAATGAACGCAACCCATCCTCTGATGGATGTGTCGGTTGTCGCCGATTGGAACAGATCTGCGAAACTAATGCATTACAAGAAAGCAATGTTTGAGAGTAAAGTCAAACATTTTATTCCAAGTTTTCAGTTGGAGTTCAAAAAATATAGAGAACTTCCGAATCAACTCTTGTTAACAGTTTTCAAAGAAGTGCCAAACATTTTAAATCAAATCAAAGACAGAGTTAAGGAAGAGCTCTGAGAACTATATTCTCCGAAATATAATACTCACTGAAGAACAGAATTAATGGAATAATAATTATATTTCATATAAATGTATATAAAATAGATTTTAACAAACTTTTTAAGAAAAATACATTTTTGTGACCAAAAAACACAACATTTTATAGTTTGAAATAAAATCTATTGAAAAGTCTAAATAAATTATATAAATTGTTTTAATATAATATAAAATATGAAAAATAAGCGTATCTTTTGATTGTTTCGATTAATGAGAGGATAAATGTTTGATTAGATTAATAATTAATAGTAATTAATAGTAAATAATAATTAAATTAATTGATGACTACATGAATGGCACTTCGGCTCAATTTTGCGATATTCCACTGAAAAGTCATATAATATATAAAATATGATAAAATTGGAAAACAAATGATAACTTAAATACAAATATTGAGCAAAAAAGTGATTAGATTTCGTTGGAATCACTCCTTGAAGGCACTGGAATGGGAGGAATACCCGGATTGAAGTAAAACAGTTTTGTGAAACCTCTGAACGTATGTTCCATAACCTGTCGCTCGCCATTTAATGTCGTCCTTTGGGTTACCATCGATGACGCCTAAGATTATCATTCAATTCAAGTTTAAATCAATATTAAATGAAGAAAAGGACCCACATGAGTCAGAACTTGGTGCAGGTCTTTCTTGTGTCCGTATTTCATGAGCGCCTGAGCCAGAGCTGTGCCAAACCAGGAACCGTTCTCTTCGTTACGCCACGAAACGTAACCTAAAGTTAAGACAATTAGTCGGTTAACAAATTATTGGATATTTGGTCTACTATTGGATACCGTCGACAGTTGAGTAGCAAATCATCATATCGTTGGCTTTGGGAACAATTGAAAGACTGAAAGACTTGGCGTCAGAGATGGCGTCCTCTCCTCCTCTCAATGAGCGGTGCATTGGACCGGTATCGCGAAAATCTAAATTATTTCATTCAATTAATTGGAATAATAAATAAGAGAACAATACCTCCGCGACAGCAGCTGAAGAAGAATAACTTGGGTTTACCGATCAGATGCGGACAGTTCTCGTTATTGAAATTCTGAATGAGATCTTCGAAGTGAAGGGCGATTCCATCCGAGGCTATCAAACATTAATTCATTCAAAAATTAATTAACTCATCTATTAAGAGACGTTAAGGACATACCGACGCAATATCCCTGATGTCCGTGAGAGAGGACTATCACAACGAGACAGTCGTGTTCGCGAAGCTCTTTACACTTTCGGTACTCTTCGAGGGTTTTCTTCATTTCCGTTTGTTTCGGATTATTGAACACTTTGACAATGAAGTGGAGTTGAGTGAAAACATCGCGCAGACGGTTGGCCTCAGCTTCTGAGCCTTTCCTTTCAGTATAGGCAGCGCTCTCGAACTTTTCGATGTTGAATATGAGAGTAAAGCCGCGCGGATTGGCTACCATTCGGTAAATGTTTTGGCCGGAAAAGGCTCGCTTGCATTGCTTCACATTAATCATATATTGCTGGCTCTCAACCGAAGACTGGGTTCCACTCGACTGATGATCCCCCGAATCTTCACCCATTAAGTCAAAGGGTATATGAGGGGGTTCTTCAAGCTCTGGTGTATTAGTAATGTTGGCCACGATCTCAGCTCTATTTGAGGCCTCTTTGAAGAAGTCGGGCCGGAGAATTCTGGCAGCAGACTCCTGTCCGGTGCCGTATAGGACTTCGACCAACTGGTCATAAGCATCGGGTCCGCGTCGACACATATCAAACAGAAATCTTCTCTTCCGCTCCATTTCGTCACTAATTTTCTGTTTTATCGAAATAAAAAGGGATTTCAAAAACAATTTTTTTTTCTCAAACCATTGAATAGGATTTCGAGAGATTATCTCTATTTTAATCTGAGTTTCAAAAAAATAAATCTAATTATAGACTAAAATATTATTATCAAAAAAATATAATCAAATATTTGAAAATTAAACCGAAAGCAAAAAAAAAAACATTTATTTTCAATAAATATTATTTTTATTGATAACAATATTTGAAAATCAGTGAAAAATGATTATCAAAAATTGAATGTCAAGTATAGGAGAAGCACCTGACTGTCAGACCACCTGATGCTGGCACTGGTTAGTGACTCACAAAAGTAGGTCACGTCTCTCATTGGGTATAAGAGTGAACTTTCTCCAAATTCTTTGGCTAAAAACAACTATGACTATGACTATGACTCATCTCTGAGGACCTCTTTTGTCGAATTTTAGCCATTATTTAGTTATGTATTAACTCAACAATAATTAAACTCAAGATTCGCTCACTTTTACTGATTTTGAAAAAATAACTCATATCACATACAATTGAACAAAGGATCAAGCTCATAATAGATCGAAGCAAGTACATTGTATATCGAAATATTGAGTCTCGGTTTTCAAAAATGAGATAATCTGAATGACCTTGCTCTACGCAAAATTGACTTATGTTTTCAAGTGATGCAACAAAAGAGTGAATGACCTCACTTATACCGACACTATACTATGTAGATTTGGTAACAATTGATAAGAATTTGGTGGTTAAGGTTTTTCGGACATATGCCGATTGTCAGCTCTATTTGTAGGATCACTTTTATGGCAGATAATGGTTATGGCAATTATGACCACTCTTTGACATTCAACTGTTTATTGAACTCGTAATCAACAAAATCAAGGCTTAAGCCGATCGCCAATAAATGTGGGAATCGTTGCCACAAATTAGGTTTAAAACAGAATTAAAGAAAATAAATAATTACCGAAATGTCTTCAATCATCTCTTGAGTGAAAATGTTTTTATTGATTATTTGGTTTACAAGATTAAAATTGAAGTCAATTTCTTGGGCCAATCGGTCGATGTTAGCCATAATGTGGTGTCTGTCCTTTTTGTTCATTTTTGGCGACAGACTGTCTCAGACAATAGTAACGAGTCTCTCAATTATCCACAGATCTAATTACACTTAACTAATAGATAAACAAATGAAGAAATAAAAGAAAAACAACTGAAGAGAGATATTGCAGAAATGAAAACAATGCAACCGATGAGTCATATATACTGTATATGAGTGGCAGCAGAGAGTCATGTGTTGAGAGTCGAGCACTAGAGGGGAGAGTCGTTTCCAAACTTGTGTTGAACACCAATTGAACACCAATTATGTCCTCCAAACAGATATTCAATTCTTTTATCACTTTTTCCACAAAATTCTTGCGTTTATCTAATTTTCAGTAGAATTTAGTGGTTTTGTTGACACAAACCGTTTGTTTAATTAATACTCTTTTTGTGATATAGTTTTGACGTAAAACACATTTCAATTACTAACTGTTTGTTTGTTTTTACGTTTTTGGGTTCACTCGTTTCAATGCACAAACATTTGAAGTCCAGATAATGACCACAATTTATACCCAGATTATCACTTTTATCAGGTGTTATCGCAAATGACTGCACAGTGTTGCGAATTCTCTCAAATCTCTGGTCACTCAAAAGAATGACTTATCTTTGATAACAATCAGAGAGATATTTGACAAACATGTCTACTATATTGCGAGATGAGAATATTTGTCTAGGTTAGTCATTGGCTGAAAATAGTATTTGTCCACAAATGAATCATGTTTATTTTTGCACCAATTTTTTTTTATATTTGATTTTATCAGAAATTGTTTATCGATTCGTAACCTTTGTTTTCATGTGATCTCAATATTGAGTCTAAAATATGTCACACTTTTTATCGAAGTAAACTCATCCCGTTATTAGTGTTTGTTTGACATTGGCTTCAATTTTGCTTTCAATACAAATATTTAACAAGTTATTAATTGATAGGCAATAAATGAGATGTAATTGGCAATGGTTGTACCAAGCACATACATTCTGTACTTGTTTAGCATTGAATTTTTTGTTTTCAAACTGATATCTCTTATCAGTTGTGAATATTTTTTTAGAAGAGTTATCACAGGAGATGGAAATGTCAATTTGCATGTTGATTCTTGCACCTTTCTAAATTGTTTAGCAATTTTGTGAGGGATACCCTTTTTTGGTTAAACCAGATTTGCTCAAAAGAGCAAGGGCCTTACAATTTGATTATTGTTATATGATTTCATTGGTGATATTTAATCAAATTAACTCCTGTGTGAAAAAACATCTAAAAATTAGCAGCAATAGGTATGTCCTTGGTCATCCCTGTGACACAAATATTGCTGATTCGCTCATTTAATTACTTGTTTTTACTGATGACTCCTCTCCAAGGAATTCGACAAAAAGTAAAATTAATTAATCTTTGGATAAAAGTATGGATTTGTCTCATAAATAATCGAAACAAAAATAGCATTAATTTATCAAATATTGAAAAAGTGTTGTTTTGTTTGAGTAATAAACTTATGATTCATTGAATGCATTCTTTAGATAAGAATTAAATTGAAAGATATCTCCAATAATAGAGAAAAATAAGTTTTTCTAAACATTTGGGTTCAAAATACGAGAAAACGATTTTTAAGAAATCCTTTAATTTATCAAAACGTTGAAAATGTGTGACATTTGTTAAGACCATTGAAAATATATTCTGTGAAACAACAATATGTCTCTCTTAGGCCTAAGTCCTGAACATTATTTTATGTCTTAATTTCATATCAAAAGATCACTACTTTAATGACTTTGGGATGAAATGGATATAACTCTTCGCCAACTCTTTTGCCAGAGAAGAGTGAAAGCGATATAAAGTCTTAAAAAGTAATTTCATGTCATTTACCAAAAACTAATCCGAGACTGAATTTGATTGCATTGTCTGAGGGATGAGAACAATGACAACTAAATAGAGTCTATGGCTCTGAAGGGTATAATGGGTTTGTGTTTAACGCAATTTTCAAATCATATTTTATGTCTTCAATTGAATATAGGATTTGTTTTCACCCAAAATTTCTTTTCAGCGAAATGAGACACAATTTTCTTAAAAGTAAATAATCGACAAAAAGCGGTCATTTGCCTAATGGTTATGAAATTTGTGCCTAATTTAAGTAAAAGCTTTTCGCACTGACATAACCCCCGGTTGGAGTTCACATACAATATTCTGTGTGTTATCCCTCACTCGAGACTCATATTCTCTGTGACTCAGATCCGGGGATTTGTCTCTATTTTGTGCCACTGTTTTGGCTGTTTCTCTCCTCCTATTCTGTGCTCATATAGTCTAATCTGATGCTAAAGAAGTGATTTATTGAGTTTAGTCCGTATTCTGACAAAAACTAAATTACTTATAAACGGAGTGCACAACACTTTTTATGTCTATAAACGAGTATTTCATTGATTGACATTAATTGTTGTATTGTATTATAATTTATAACTTATAAAACAAATCAACTCTTTCTCAACACATTTAAAGCACTCAAATAAATGTCAATCAAATCAAATTTGCTTTTTCTCTGTGACTCTACTTTTCTCATAACTTTTACTTTTTTGATCGATAATAGCCTTACATCTGAATTAAAATCAGAAATAATTTGTCAATTTTCACGTCTTTGTCGTCTTATATAAGCAGTTGAAATGAGGTTCACATCGACAATGGGGTTCACACAACAGAATATTCGTGACAACAATTTTAATGATTGATTTTCATTAACTCATTTGAGTAAAAGATTGTTATTTTTGGGACAAATTTTTCTTTATTCACATCATTGGATAGAATAGGATGTTATCTAAACAGTGAAACAATGGATTGTTTGGCTAAACAGTTCCCAAAGCAATGATAATTCAGTTGCTTTACATTCAGTCGTTTTCCTTATCAATGGCCAGAATTTAGTCTTTGCTTTTTGTCTGGTATTGGAGGCAATCCATTACTTTTAGTGGATTTCAGTCTCTAATGAATAGATGGAAAAAATAGTGACTATTATCTAAACTTATATCTGGTAATGAATAGCCAGTGCTCTTCACTCTGACCATAGCTCTTACTCTTGTGTCGCGAATATAATTTTATTTGTGATTTTCTTCAAACGATAAGAAAAAGAGAGTAAATCATCAATTATTGACCAAAACTCTGTTAGACTCTTATCTTCCTCTAAATTGTTGGCCACATATCGCACACACATTAGAAATTGAATATATTCCGAGCCATTCATCAAAACTAACTTCAAATAAATCATAAGCTTTTCATTTATTTTATGAGAAATTCTTTGATAAGAGTTTTTGTAATGACTTTTCATATCTCTGGAAATCCTCAAAATATGGGCCGATTTTAATTAAAGTAAGTGACTCAAGACGCCCTAGATCAGATCAGATCAGACAATAAGGACAATACAAGAATTTCGTTGCCAACAATAGAAGAATTTCCTGTATTATAAACTTAATTAAATTCTTTACCCAAATTAGACCAAACATTAATCAGAAACAAAAAGTCTGAACAAATACTTTGCGAACAAATAATAAAAAATAAGCAGAAGTTGATAAAAGACGAGTCAGTGCTCACTACTGACTACTGAGTGCTGATCAGCCCTTTGTTTGAATCTATGATTGGACTCATTTTTTGCCGAAACGACTGTTAGTCTTATTATTTAGTTGTTGTGAACGAAGAACTTTTAATCAGCAAAACTCTTGAGGAATAAGCATCTAAAAGCCACTCACATCACAGAATAAGTGCCGGATGTGTTGTCGATGCAACTGATGCTACCAGTCCTCCATCAGTACTATAAATACATTTCATTTACTCATCTTTTCTGAGTCTTTGACTTTTTGTGAGTATTCAACACTTAGTGACCAACAGTTAGTCAAAAGACATTTGTGTAACCATTAATTGCAAGGATAGTCACAGACACCAGTCTATTGTAAGCCTCCTATAAAACTAAAATAGTTTGTTATTGAACTTCAAATGAAATAATTTTCAATTCTAAGTACTCATGTTTTGGACATTTGTTTGGATCAAATACCAGCCATCGCTTAAGTTTTCATTCCCTCCCTTATTATCATTTGGTGTCTCATATTTGTTGAATGTATTTCTGAGAGCGAATTGATTCGCGCTTTTTGTTTGTCTTCCAACAGATTTATTACGGAAACCCCTCCTGTTATTCATGAGCTGGATATAGAAAATTCAGGAAAATTTGTGTTGGATAATCTCAGGTATATCCAGCATGGCAATTGTTGCCCATTCAGCCCTGACCAGCACAACCATATTCAGCACTTATAGGGCTTTATTTGAGTGATTAACACAAAAACCTGTTCTAAAATAGTCCAAAACTATTTTGATTGAAGTCTTTTCCATTGAAAAAATGTGTATTTTAAGAGTTTTTATCGATTGATTAAACTCTAAATATAGGATATGTCCTAGTACATTAATTAGAAAGTTGTGTTTATATCATATATTCTTATATCTAAGATATATAGAGGTATAAAATGGCTTCTATTTGAAGGCATCAATACTTTAGAAGTGATCAGACATTCTGTTAACTCCAAGAGTTGTTTGTTCGAAGCAATTGTCATGTTTTCAGTCTTTTCGACACATTTTCAAATTGATTAATGAATTGATGGCTCGAAACTAAATCAATCAAATGAGACAAACTCTGTCTTTCCTTACGACTAAACCCCGAGTTTTCCTTAAACCCAAGGAATTGGATCCAAATTAACGAATAATTGATTGAAATATCAATCATTTGGTTAAATGTATTGACAGATAAAAACAGAATTTAATTCAAATCATTGCAAACAAACAAAACTATCAAACGATATATCAAACGATTAATAGAGATTCGGATTTAAATAAATAATTAAATAAGAGGTGATTCGTGTGATTCACGTCAGCAATAGTTTGTGGAGCACTGGTTCGCAGGACTCACCACAATATCGTTATTGTCTTTCAGACGGATTTCGATTTCATTGACAACTGTTTTGCCGAAGAGAGTGTCCGGAAGAGTGTCGACAATATTGCGGAACAAATTCTTGACATTGAATCCGGTTTTAGCACTCGTTTCGATGAACAACACATTCAGTTGTTTGGCTCTGACCTCCGCCTCCGCGAAACTCACTTGTCTTTTGTCGTTGAGATCTGTTTTATTGCCGACCAGAAAAATGATTGCGTCCTCTCCTCTCTGTTGACGGACCGCTTCCACCCACCGATCGATCTGTTGGTAAGTCCGCGAATCTGATCCAAAAAGCATTTTGAATATCAAATGAAATTAAAGACTGTTTATCACTGACTGGTTATGTCGTATATAATGATAGCGACTCTCGAGTCCCGAATATAACTGGGAATAAGGCTTCGGAAGCGTTCCTGTCCTGCGGTGTCCCACAACTGGAGTCTGACGCGTCTCTCTTGAGTTGAAACCTCTTTCGTCAAGAAGTCGATACCAATAGTCGCCTGATATGAGGTCTCAAACGAGTCGTAAACAAAACTTGTGATAATCGATGTCTTTCCGACGCTCTGTTCCCCCAAAAAGACAACTTTGACTTTCTGTAGGATATTGTTATTTAAGGCCATTATTTTCAGTCAATTAATTCAGTAATAAATTGTGTTTCACAACAAATATTCGCAATTCATTCGCCGATCAATTGTTTACAGTTTGAGCTCAAACTTAACAAATCATTGAGTGATAGTCAAAGGGGTCGACACTATATTCGACACTATATTCATAGCTTTTATCACAAACTTCACATCAATTCATGTAATTAAGGTATTTGTCAAACATTTTGTATAATTTAAAATATGAGTCATTTGATTTGAGATACACTCAAACCCCTATAACTTCATATTCTATAAATTCCAAACCTCCTCAATTTCCCCACAATAGTCTAACCCAAGTTGGGACCGGTGTGCT
>JAQGBD010001419.1:0-16151 GCA_034698165.1 Punctoribates punctum | reverse complement strand
GAAGAGAGAGAGAGAGAGAGAGAGAAGAGAGAGAGAGAGAGAGAGAGAAGAGAGAGAGAGACACACACAAAGTCTCTTTAATTTTTATAGATATAGAAATAAAAGCAAAATATAGTGAAAATGTCATTAAAAATAGGAATCGTTGAGGCAGTGGTCAAGTGGTGGTCCACTCCTATTGTTTGGATTCAATTGAAAACTTGATTTAATTTCTAATTAAATATAACTTTTATTACAATATAATGCATAATAAATACAGACTTATTGCACACAATGATAGCAAACCCACACTTCATAGCATTCTTTGATATTCTGTACAAAATATGTGAAAACAAATGATTTATGTTTTGATTAATAGAAATAAAATAAAATACAATAAAAGATAAAATCGACTCAAATGTTAAAATAAGTTTACAATTAATTTAAAACAAATAAAAATAATGTAAAATGTTTTGAGTTTTCAGTTCATCGTTCAGTTCATCCATTTTCGACAATTAGGTGCACCACAATTACAGGGAATCTTGTGCTGGTCGTCCTCCACATCAAACTTGTAGTCGTATGTGAGCTGTCGGCCAAAAACAACATAATTAATACAATTGAATCCAATAATTAGAAGACTGAGTCACTGATAACTTACTTCTTCGCCCCTTTGGATCCGACGGTTGGCTATAATTAGAATTTTGTTTTCTCTATCGATTTGAACGCATTCCGCGACACAATTCGGATCACATGAATGGTTGACATAACGGGCCAAACCTCCCGAAAGAGTGGCGTCAATCACTCTGTTGTCATCCAATCGAAACATATAAACCCCGCGATTCTAACAAAATATGTTTAGTTTATATGCAAGACGTGAGAGTCATAAATGGTATACCTGTTCCTCATATATGCGTTCATTACGTTCTGCGATCTCATTGCGGATAAGAAGACCGATGTATTCGATAACCATTGTGTGCTTCTCTATGTCCTTCACTGCATATAAGCCCAGTCCTTGGATGCGACTGCGGGCCAGATAGACGTTATTCATCCACTCGGACTTCATTTTCCGGTATTGGGAGGACTTGGAGTGAACGAACTGTTTCACATACGGAGAACTTATTTCCATTCCACTGAATGACGATTGAATAGAAGAACGGGTCGAAGTGCTCGTAGAAACGTGCAGTCGGTGCGGACGCTTGAAGTGAGTGCGCAATTTGGGCTCTGTTCGCGCACAACCCGTCGGGTTTATGGCCAGTGGCAGCTCGAGTAACGGTGAGCGCCCATAACGAAAGTTGTAGTCACTCAGTGTGTCGACTCCGGGCAAAGACTCGAGAATGCGAACGATTGAAGGTTCGGAGAGACCGAAGAGGTCTTCACCCGTTATGTAATTTGTGAATACTTTGATTGATTTGGCCTCAGATCTCATTTTGACGATCGGTTCTAATATCTTAAGCCAAACAGATTTCGGAGATCTGTCTCTGAAGACGACATTTTCAAAGCCGTCTTCTTTTATTTCGACCACAAATTCAGGTCTTGAGTCGACTTCAGAGATGGAACAAATGTATTGACACCTTTTACCGAAACGCCTCCAACTCCAGTAAAAGCGGATTATTTTGTATCCAATCGGATATATATAGTTAGGCGTATGGAAGGCCTGCAACTGATGCGGAAGCAACTGACCAATGCTCACAAATATTAGATTTCCAATTCTGAGCAAATGGTTGTCTCCCATATGAATCATAGACGCGATTTGTTTTTGTTCGTCTCTATTGATAAACACTCGCCTGAAGACTACAAATGATGTCATTTCTTCGCTGCTCTGAATTTTGAGTGCGTGTTGAGAGCACAGGAGGGTCTTGTCCTTAAAGAACATACACTGATCTTTGATAGCACATGGAAAGTGGTATGAGTTCACACATCGCGGTCTATAACATCGGAGAGAAGCACCAGTTTTATGACATCTAAAACAGGAGAGAGTGAGCGCTCGTTTGCAGGCCTGGTCTACATTCATGAGACCTCCGTTTAACATCTCATAGACCTCTGCGGACCAGAGCGCACAGTTCAGGTGAATCCATTTGTCGACATCCATATTGAGTAGTCTCGAGGGGCCGTCAATTACTCCGTCGCCAGTTTCGTGGCACAGAATACACTTTCTTTTTTCGACACTATTTGGATCAGGTTTTACACAAATTCCCATTTTATCCAACAGAAGACCTGCCTCTTCATCATCTGCTTCTTCTTCGTCTTCAGTTTTTGTCTTCTTCTCGAATGACTGACTGTTCCAACACTTGTATCTCAAATCTTTCCATTTCTTTGGCATCGGTTCCGGAAGTGATAACTGAGTGGGCGTCCGGTTCTCAGATTCGATTTCCATTAAAGAGTCAGTCAACGGATCATTAATAGAAAGCGATGGAAGTCTTGGTGACAAATTCAAAGACATAACTTCTTGATCACTGATGTCGTCGTCTTCCATCATAGGACTCATTGGTGGCAATAAATCCATCGGATGTTTCACTATAAGTGGTTTTTCAGACTTCACTTCATTGACGAGCGATTCATTGGAGTGTCGGTGCGCTACAACAGCCGCCGCTTCTTTCTCTTGATTCGAGTTCACCCCTCTATGGGAGAGCGCGAACTGCATATAGCAGTTGGTGCTACAGAATATTACTTCCTCTTCTTCTTCGAGCTGTTCCTGTGCTGAGAGCGAGAGTTCTGACGCCTTCTTTTTGATGCCGGCGTTCAACACAACGATATCACAGAATTTACAGAAGTTCTTCAAAACCTGTATTTTTCCATTCAATACATTCTGAAGATTGAGTTCCTCGTCATTGGAATCGATGCCCTCCTTCTGGTATAGACCCAACTTCTGACTGGGAGGTGTTGTCGTGCGCTCAACGATTTCAAAAGCATTGGGGGCCGGAATGTCCAAATACTTGGCTAAAGCAGTGAGAATGCCTCGAATATCATCAGCAGAGGAGAGAGTGAGAGTCACCCCAACATTTCCCGCATCCCTCAGAGGTATTGAAGCACTGGTTTTCGTTTTGATTCCTGTGTTGGTCTCCAATGCATTCTCTTTATCGATGTCGAGCTCTGAAATGCGTCGTTGAGGTGTGAGCGGAGACGCCATAATCGGAACGGGACGGATAGGAATGGATACGATTATTGGAATGTCAGGCGACGAACGATTATTATTGATATCCTTTAGTTCCTGATTATCTTCTTCGTCGTCAATACTAATAAATTTAAGTCCTTTGAAGGTATCGACGGGAAAGTCATACAAAACAGTTTCGGGTGAAGAGGAGGAGACTATGGAGTCGGGACTCTCGCAGTCACGTAAATAGTAATTAACTTCTCTTCCATTTTTGTGAGCCATCGGTATTTGGAGCGACAAATGAGACGCAGTTTTGGCGAACTCTTCGTTATAAAAACCACGACTAGTAGAAGGCATTCCGATTGAGGAACCGCTGCCACTCATAGTAACTGTAGTCACTGTGTGAGCGTTGTTTATAGCACAGGGAGGAAGAGATGGAGTTAGAGGCTGTGCTTTATTCGGACCGAATGGATATGTCGAGTAATAATCAATAGATGAGGAGAGAAGTGCGTTTCCATAACTGCCTCTGAGGGCCGTCTCTTTTGAATTTAAGTCAGAGATATCGAAAGGGAGACAAACGTTTAAATTAGGTTTAATTGTCGGTTCAATTATTTGAAGCGGTGGTAATGTTCTCAACTGCGCCATCAAAGTCGCCAAAAACACTTCACTGTCTTCATCTGTTCGCGATTGGGATGCCTTTCGAGACCTCTTCCTTGGGGGCGGTTTTGACGGATCGCCAGAAACTGCGTCCGGACTCTTCGACTCTTTACGTTTTGTCATTCGTTTTCGCTTTGGTTTGATTTCTTCGGGAGGAGGTGTCGGCTCCCTTTCCAACTGTGCTCTTCGTATATCTAAATAAGACATCTTTTTCTCTGGTGAAACACCAGCTGATAGGACAGGAGTCGATGGTGTACTCAGTACTGGTTCGCTAACATTAGTTACCGTAGAAATGGGAATCTCATCAGTAGTTATCTCATTCTCTACTTTAGTCAGAGGCTCGCCGTTAGAGTTGGAGTCGACATTGCTTTCTATGACAGGTGTCGTCGATTCTGTTGTTTGTGAATCACTATTATTATTATTATTATTATTATTATTATTGTTATTATTATTGTTATTATTGTTGTTATTATCATTGGTTTCGTTTTGATCTGCATTTCCTTTAATTAAAGATTCGATTGCATTGCTTTGTGAGTCAGCGGACGGACAGTTCTGAAGAAGTTGTTTGAGTAAAGCGTTTTCTTTGGTATGCTTTGCGTCATCGGTGAGGTCATTATCGTTGGCGTCATTCGTTATATTATTAGAGGAGCTCTCAATCGGCACTGAATTTGTAACCGGCTTTTCTGTGGGTCTGTCCGATCTGTCCACTACTGTATCCCAGTTCTCAGGTTTTGGTTTATTTTGTTCAAAAGCACAGCAGGAGTTCAACGAATAATCCTTTTAATGAAATAATCAATTTTAGGCCAACTTTTAAAATGAGATAATGAAAGAAATACCTGTTCCGGTTTGATCACAACATTCTCCTCATTCGCTGGATTCTGTTGGGAAGACCCCGAACTCGTATCCACTAATTCTTTTTTGATTTTGATTTCAGAATCGATGTTCTGTCCCTCACTCTGTTTGTCAGATTCGTTATTAACTAAGAGATCGTTGACAGCGTCGTTGTCGTGACCGGAGCCCTGTTCGTCGATGTTAAACGTCAATGAAGTCTTAGCCTCTCCAACGAGGATTGGCTTTCGATCATTGGACTCGTTATTGTCAGAAGACATTTCATTATTTAGAATATCGGTCTGACCCGAGATATCGGCGGCTGACAAATGAATGGATGAGTTGTCGTCAGATAAGGAATAGGATGAAGAAACTGGTGTTTGTCGAGGAGAGCACTGAATCATTCGACTCTCCTCTGAATTTGACGAATAATTATTTTGATTCATACTCTCGAAGGGATTGGAGTCAAAGTCATTAGAAGGAGTTCGCGGCGGATATTCCATTCGGTTATGGATTTGATGGGACGCCATTCGAGACATTTGGGCCACTTGTGGTGAGCCATACATTCTTATGTGTTGCTGTTGCTGAGGCATTGGAGTCATTGAGCCCGGATATGGAGGCGGAGGAGGTCTTCTTATAGCCATTTGTGAGTGTTGCTGCTGCTGCTGATAATTGGGCGGCAACTGAGCCGGATATGGCTGTCCCACCAGTTCTGTATATGGCCTTTGAGGTGGAATATGGTGTTGGTTCGGAAATCGAAACATCTGTGACTCATTTGGCTGTTGATAATGACTAGTCGGGTGCTGTGTTTGCATTCCTCTGATCTGTTGTCCCATTGGTTGTGTCTGTTGTGCAACCGATTGTTGATAACCGATATTCTCTTCGCTATGGAACGGCATTTGTCGAAATATTTTTTGTCTTTCATCGATCGGAGAGATATCGCTGGAAATCATATGTGGAAATTGATTGGAAGGCCCCGTTTGTGGCGGTCCTCGCATTGATTGGATTTGCATTTTCTCTTTATGCTGATAGACATCACTGAAGGGGTTGTTATCATCAATAATATGAACGGATTGACCCGACATTTGTGGCCGAACAGTAGGATCGTTAGGCATCGGGGACTGTACCGATTGAAGCATAGGCGAGGGCGGCATTCCTGCCGGCGAGTGAAGGCTAGGTATCGGCGAATTTTGCATTAGAGGAGAAGGCGAAGGGCCTAAAGGTGACGGACTCATTATTGCGGGTGACTGAGGAGTTGCCGGTCCTCCGATTGCAATTGGAGTTCCGGGTCCTGATCCTAACGCCAAGAGAGGCGAATGAACAGAACGCGGAGAGGTTTGCATCGATGGAATAGAAGAACTTCCAGGAGATTGTGGCAAAGAAATAGCTGTTTGAGGAACGCCAACCATTGACTGTTTGGGGCGCTGTTTGTTGTACTCATTGGTTACGATTTGGTGTTGTCTCAGAGATTTGCGGATCTGATCCAAATGCTTCTGAAGTCCACTCTGTTCCTGTCCGACGCGATTCAACTCATTGAGGTCGTGTTCGCTCAGATCGTTTTGATTCTTTTTGCATTGTCTTTGTTTTGTGGTCAGAATTTTCTTCGCCTTTCGAAGTTTGGCCACTTCTGCCTCCAAATAGGTTTGTTGTTGTTTCAGAACATTTGACTGATTAATGAGCCAACTCTCGTACTGATGCTGTTGTTGTCGCTCCATATCATTCATTGGTTCCGGGGGTGGAATTGGTGGGGGTGGAAGACTCACCATAGAGTGATGTCTGAGGGGAGCCATCGTCTGCCCCGCATTAGGGATCAAACCGTGAGTTTGTCGAACATTAGGTGTCATTCGAATTCCCATTTGATTGACAGCAACGGATTGGAACATCTGATGTCTTTGGTTGGGTGCCATTCGAGGACCCATTTGTTGCATTCGAGGTTGTGCTGCATACGAGCCTTCGGGCATATTTTGCCAATGGGGCGGAGGCTGATTCAGTGCTGGCATTTGTTGGCCATAACCATGCATTTGCTGCTGGGGATGACCCGTTTGAATGGAACTGATGGCCGGCCCCTGCATCGGATCATCTGAAAGAATATCTGCTTTTAAGCGCTCGAACTCAACATCACTGAGAAGGCTATCGGTTTGGGGCACAATGTTTTCAGACATTTGTTGATTATACGGCCGCTGGTGGGGCGGCACTGACTGTCTCTGATCTCTTTTCTCCTGTTCCACCAGTTCTTCGAGTAATAATGGCTGTTCCTGAAGTAGTTGGGTGGGCCTCATCTGTGTTTGAGGGTCAATACTTTCAACTGCGTGTGTGTTGGGTCTTATGCTTTGAGTCATTTGTCGGGGAGGCTGAGGGTATGGAGGAGGGGGAGGCAACTGTGATACCTCCTGCTGTCCCGGATAAGGTGGTGGAGGGGGTGGTGGAGCGGCATATGCCAGACGAATATTTGCCGTTTGAGTGGGAGCTGGCATTCGGGGAATTGGTTTGACTGAAACGTTAGTATTGTTTTCTGTTTTAATTTGAGGCTTTTTATCGAAGTTTTGTTGACTTATTTGCGAAGCTTTTCGTTCGCTTTTATCGATGTTTTTCTCGCTTTTGTTCTTCTCTTCGACGACTTCCTTGTCATCCAAATCATCCAAATGTTCGTCAAATATATTGCTTTTGCCTCCGGTTTTACCGCTGAGAGCTTTATCCAGCTCTGGATCCGCGTATTCCAGAATATTGAAGTCATTGCCTAAACCCAAGAGCTCGTCATCGTCTAAGTCTTCGGGAGAACACTCCTCTTCAATGAGCTCAGGATTTTGTTGTTCCTGAAGTTGTTTTACGATATCACTGGTTGTCGGGGGCTTTGCTTCGCTTTTTGGCTGAACTACTTGTCGAGGATTCGGAACATTTTGATTGAGTTCTGAACCCTCCGGTTCTGTTGACTGCATTGGTATTAATTCATTGGTTTGTACAGACATTTGGTGTAACGGATGAGTAGGTCTTACAAATGGAGGTCGTATTTGTCTGGCAGAGGGTGAGGCGAATCCAGGACCGGGTGGAGGCATACGAGAGATTCCAGGACTTGGGAACTGATTGTATTGACTCATATCTGCATTTTGTTGAACAGGTTTTTGAGGACTAGTAGTATAGTTCTGCATATTCTGTGCGGGAACTCTAATATATTGAGGTTTACCCCTCCCTACGAATTGATGCGGTGACTGTTGTACCAAAATCTGTCGCATTCGAGGGTCGGGGAGGCGTTGAACTAACATCCGTTGATCTCCACTATTGGATGGATGTCTAAACACTTGTTCCGATGGGAAAGCACTGGGCATTCTTTGTCGACTCATTGCTCCGGGAGGAATAGGTAAACGGAATTGGCCATCATTGAGAGGCACCCGGGGCTGATTCACTATAATGATTAAACAATATTTAAGACAACTAAATAAAGAATGGTTTTGAACGGCAATACCTGTCCAAAGTCTGGGCGGAACATCTGATCCCTGTTGTCGTCTGACTTGTTGTCGTTGCAACAAATCTCTCAAATGCTGTCGCGATAGTTGACTGTCATTTGGTTCTTGTGGTCGATCTGCTGCAGACATAGGCATTGGAGTTCCGGGAGGTTTAGAATACGGGTCCTGAAGTGGTGGAGGCATTGGTGTCGCCGGTTGTCGAGCGTATGGATCAACTGGTGATTGTGGGGGTCTCATCATCACTGGTTGTCTCACTGCTTGAATTGATGGTCGAGTGACAGGTCTGGGAGTACTCGGTTGATATGCATAAGGATCGTGTTGAGGACTGGCCTGTGATGCCTGTATTTGAGCTGATTGTGGGGTTTGTGCAAAGTTTGGTCGTGGAGTTGGTGGCTGTGAATAAATATCTGACTGGTGTTGCATTCGAGGGGTCGGCGGCTGATGAGAGTAAATCTCATCGAATTGCGACCTCTGTATTGTCTGCTGTGGGCGGGGAGTCATCGGTTGTCGCGCATAGATATCTGGAACCACATTCTGTCCGCTCATTATCGGCATCGAATCATTTTGAGGCGATTGAGGCGGTTGTGGTGTAGGAACAGGTCTCGAATAAGGATCAGAATTCGGTGACGACATGTTTGGATTATAGGGATCGGGTGTTCTTTGAGGCATCCGTTGTCCGACATTTGGATACAAACATTCGCTGTTTTGCATGTTTTCACTGCTGTTGTGATATTCAGAACTGAAGGACTGTTGTCTTTGGACTGTGTTTTGCACAGAATATGTTTCGACGCATTGCTGTTGATTTTGAGGCATTAGATTATGGTTTGGAGAGAATGGACTCGAGAGAGGAGTTCGCGGCTGTCCGTATGGGCTCAGAGGCATTGATGTCGGAATATGAGGATCATTGCTCTGCGGTCGAGGTGTTGAGGGAGGGGTTTGGAAATTGTCATTTGATGTCTGAGACAAAGGATTCGGATGTGAGGCTCCGGGAGAGGATGGAGAAAACGGAGATCTTTGTTGTGGTGTTCCCGGCCTTAGTATGGGCTGAAGTGTCATTTGAGGTCGAGGTGTGTTCGGCGGATGAGAGTACGGGTCGTATTGCATAGGTTTGCAGCCGGCAGTGGCTGCGGGCAGTTTGTTCGGATCGATTGGAGGCCTCACTCTTGAAACTTGAATAACAGGACTCATCGGTGACGCCGCAGACGGCGACTGAACCTGAGGTCTGCTCATTGATTGAGCAAAAGGCACCTGAACTGCATGTGTTGGAACCGGTGATTGCATCGGTGAGTGAGGCATAGGAGTCATTGGAGGTCCACTTTCTGGTGTCTGACAATAGTCGGGTCCCAATCTGGATGGGGATTGGGGTACGTTATGAACAAAGGAAGGACGCGAGGAGTCAGCTCCAGGAGAGATCGGACCAATTGGTTGTGTCTTCATCAGGACCTGTCTCTGGTCGTGTAAGACCTGTTGCTGATGCTGAACCTGCTGTTGAACCTGTTGCTGTCGGGCTGCCTGCAGGTGCTTCCATTGCCGCTCGTTATCAACATCTCTGACCGAAACAGTGGGACTGATAGGAACCGCCCGAATCTCTTTGCCGGTGCGCTGATTCTCTGACTGAGCCTTTTGAATGCGATTCGCCGCTCGATTTTCGCGGGCCTTCTGGAGAAACGGTTGCCTCTGGTCAGGAGGTAATTGACGCCACAATTTTGAGATTTGTTTGATTCGGTCGTTCCAAATGGGATATTCTGTCTTCAAATTCGGGTGATTTATGTTTGCGTAGAGCACAGGAGATATGGTCGCCATTTGACCCAAGGCCTCATCGCTCTCCCACTTAACCATATTCTTCTGGCCCTGAGATGTCATCTGTTCGTCAACTTCTGAAGGCCACGGACTCTGGGGTTCTGAAATTTGAGGGCTGTATTGAGCAGTTGTTTCGCTCATAGATAATGGAAATTGTGATGGAGTCGGCATATTGTAAGGGCTGTCCATAACAGGAACGCTCACATTTTCTACTGACGACTGCTTTGAGTGCATCAATTGGGGTAACGGCACCGATGAGGCGGGCATTAGGTTTTGATTAGAAGGCGGTGCCAGAGGAGAGGTGAGGGGTGGCGGAGGGATTTGCATCGGCATTAAATTCGGCTTATTATTAATGACGGGCGCAGAGGGACCCAAAATGGCGTTGAGATCATTACTGTCTTCAGTGCTGTGCGGACTCAATACTCCTTTGAACAAATCTTCGACATCTTTGCTATCCATCTGCGGAAGACTTGTTCCGCCAACAATTCCTTCTAAGTTGAAGTGAGGACTCAACAAATCGATGGCGTCTTTGGTGTTGGTCTCCGTCTCCTTATCATCGACTGAAAGATTGTCGAGTGATTCGTCATTTCTGTCTAACCCGTCCTCATTGATCAGTATATCCATGAGTTCATCGTCTGGAGGCAGAGGCGGCAAAAAGTCCTGAATATCCTGACTGTCCTGTAAATCGTCGTCTAAAGGACTGCGAGATCTTTCGTCGACACTACGTTTCGATGTCTCTGTTTTCGGTTTCTGGGACTTCACGGCCGCGATCTCTGTTGGCGTCAAAACAATCACTTTATCGCTTCCGATGTTTTTGGCCAAAACTTCGTCGTCTTCGCTGAATGTATTCATAGAATTGGAGGCAACCATTTGATTGGTTTCAGTTTGAGAGGAGTCGAGAAGAATTTTGCCGAAGAAGGCCTCCTGCATGTACTGCGGGAAACTGTCCTGCAATTGGTTCTTCTTTTTACTCACTCTTCTCCTTCTTCGGGGTTTATCGGTACCGACACTCTCCTGATTAGAATTCACTTCATTTCCATTCAGATCAAAGTCTATATTAGAAGCGTTGAGTTCTTCATTATCTTTGGTGGCACTCATTCGACCCCTTTGTTTGACAGAAAAGCCCCCGATTCCCAACTTGTGAAGCCTTCGCTGTCTCTTTTTCTTCTCTCCATTTTCGTCATTCTTCACTGCAGTTCCGTCTTCAGTAGTTTTTTCTTCAAGAGAGCCGACGTCATCCTCTTTGGCAATTTCATCCATCTCTTCAGATTTGGAAGGAGTCAGTGTCTGTTTGGAACCCCTCTTGTTTCGAGTCCTCTTTTGCTGTTCGAGTTGTAAAGACTTAATTTGATTCAAACCCCGATCTGAGAGCCAAATGCCATCCACTAAATGGTATTGCGGTAGACTCTTGGCCGTTGCCGTTCGTATGTTAGTTGGAGTCACAGAAGTTGGTGCAGACACTGGAGTTGAAGAATGTGAGACCTGTGCCGCTACAACAGCTGAAACCGATGTTTTACTGGCGATGGAATCATCAGAATCTCTTCGAATTAAACTCTTTTCTGACTGATTCTGAATCGACTCAATGCTATTCTGTTTGACTGAACTAACGGTCGGCGGTTTCGGCGCCAAAGCGGCCAACTTTCGGGCTGTTGGGGTAAAGTATGTAAAAATCATAAACTACTGGTAAGTTAACTATTGGACAAACCCTGAAGATGTGGCGGCAGTTCATCTTTTGGACGACATAAAAGACAGTGGTATCCAAAGTCAGCGGCGCTCTCGCAGTCATCTTCTGAAGTCATTCCATCGCATTTGGAGTGAAGCCAACTGTAAAACAAATAATTTGATTCAATTTTAAAGACCAAACAAATTGATGACAAACCGATTGCATTGAATGCATTGAATAATGAGATCACTTTCGGTGTAATCGGTCTGACATGAGGGACATGTGGATTGACTGGCACAGGGACCACATTCCATATAGTTCTTTTGCCAGAGCGAGCCGTAGCCGGGATTAGTGGACTTGCATTTGAGACAAACGACACACCAGCGGCACTTCCAGTTGCCCTGAGGCACCACTTCCAGGGGCGGGTCTAAACAGTAGGTGTGATAACTGATATCGCAGTCATCGCATAGGAGAAGACGGGCCTCGTCGTGGGGAAGACCACAACCCTCGCAAACAGTGCACTCTAAACAGCGCCAGCCTTTGTTGAGCACAACTTTAGTCACTTTTATGTTAACACAAAACGGATGATAACTTTGTCCGCATTGAGAACATGATATAAGCCTCCCCTCGTCTGCCTGACCCAAACTTCCACACATCGCACATAAGTCTTGTGACAAAATAAAGTCATCTCTGGCTGAGCACAGAATTACTTTGTTTTCATTGGCCGGATCGTCGTCTTTGATTTTTTCCCTGACTTCCCCTTCGGGTCCGCCCCCTGTTGAGGTTGTGTTGATTACTCCTGAGTTAGCCATTGCCAAAGTACTGGAGGGACCGGCGAATGGCTTGAATTTGGTTTTGGGGCCGCGTTTACGCCTAAACTCCACGGTTTTGGCTCTTTTACGGCCGGGAAACTTCCCGCTCCTCATCTTTCCCGGAAAACTCATCCTTTTCTTTCCGGATAGTTTACCACTGATTGGAAGCGGAGGTCTGATCAATGACTGATTATTATTTGAATGGAGGGGTGCTATTGGTTTTTGATCCGAAGCGTCAAAACTGGTACCCAATGGTTGGACTTCGATATTATCAAAGCTTCCCAACGAGTCTTCGGTGAACGAACCAAATGACTCACGACTGGCGTTGAAGATATTGTCGCCCAAACCCACATTAGGGAAGTCTTCTTTGGGCTCCAGAATAGTTGAAGTACTGGAGGTTTCACACACTTTGCAGACATAATTGTTGGCGATTTCGGCGAAATTGAGATCATTTCGTTGACTTAGTTTTGGTTCGCAGTTCGGGTGAATTAGTTTACGACACGTAACGCACTGAAGCATTTCGCTCTGACAGGCCTGACGGTAGGCTTTGCCACACACTGGACAAGAACTGCCTTTATTTCGCTGCTGATAACAACTGTCACAAACAGAGTAATTCATATGCCATCGAGAACTGGGACCATTACCAGGAGTTCGGGCCCCACAGTCACCACAGGCACGACAATCCTTGCACTTCCAGCCATGTTTGGGAACGGTTGACATAATTGGACGCAAACAAAATATATGGTATCCCTTATCGCAAGTGTCACAGACAAGCATTTTATTATCATCTCCCGGTTGGTGACAAGTTTGACATATCTTGCATTCTGGGCACTGCCAACCAGCCCTCACATTAGCGTTGGCGGCCACTGGAGGGTCTAAACAGGAGCCGTGATAGTGATGACCACAACTCGTGCAGAACAACAGATCCGAAATGTTTCCGGATTTTTCACAATTTATACAAAAGGCTTCACTTTTGGAGAGAGTCAGTGCTTGTGATGAATGCAATACACATAACATAGAAAGCGATTTAATGTCTTGAAATGTTCCGCTTATGACAGCACAGGCGTAATGATAATAACGGTTACATTTGGGGTTAGACTGACATCCAATGGTTGCGCCCAATTTGCGGCACTGAAAGCATCGCTGCTGTGCTCCCAAACAAACGGCTTTATCCACATTTAGGAACACATATTCATCATTCTGTCGAACCCCTTCAGACCAGGCGGCGCAGCAGTGGTGGGCCCAACAGTGGCCGCTTGGCTCAAATAAGTTGATTATTGCCGACTCGTCATTGAAACCAATCAAATTCAACTCATCCATAGGACCCGGAATTACTTTCGAAACTTCATTTCCCCGACGGATAAACTTCGAGTCTTTTCCAGCTTTTGGTTAAATAAAGAAATTTTTTCAATAAATAAAACAATTTTATAGCAAATAGTGAACGACTCACCCGTTTTAGAGCTACAACTCATCGAACTATTGTCACCGGAGGCGGTGCTCACACCAATTGTGTCACTTTCTGGGGAACGTCTCAGTCGACCCGAACGCTTTTGTGGATTAAAACCAGGAGTGGGTTCACAACGAATAAGTTCTCCCAAACAAAGCGATGAATTGTCCGACAAATTGCAAAAAATGCAAAATTTTGTGTTTATTTTGGTTTCGATTTCATTATTAGAATCATCGGAATTACTGACAGACATATTAGAACTCATTTGAGAACTAAAACTGGTCGCAGATATACTCATCTCTATCCGATTCGAATCAGAAGATGTTCTCGGGATTGAAGGCCCGGAAACGGGTTTTATAGAAAGTCCTGGACTCAGATTAAACGAACTCAAACTCGGCTTTGAAGTCATCTCATTTGGTAGAGAATTAGATCCAACCCCTAAAACATTCAGTGTTTTCCGACCTCTCATTCTGGGCCGACCGGGAAACAGGTTTTTGCGCTGAACCGGCACTTTTCCATCTTTTCGTGGTCTTCCCGGACCTCTTTTTGAGGGAATTGGCGGAACCGGTGATATCGTTACCGATGATTTGGTTTGAGTTTTGGTTAATTCAATGTTTGTTTGCGACAAAATACTGGACTCAAACGGAAGTCGGATCGGATTCAAAGAAACAATCGGTTCGAGGGATACAACGGGCGAAGTGTCCATAATTGAAGGCAAGTTGTCGTCGCCGTCTTCCGGTAAATCACCGAATAGTGTGTCGTTTGCATCGAAATTAAACATTGAGTTATCATCGCTTTGAGAACTGTTCCGTCGGGACAGCAAATCGATGGCGAGTTCGGCCGAACCTAACGGTAAGTCTGTTAATACAATTGATCCCAAAGATTGGCCAAAACATAAAAAAAGAAATCAAATGCAAATCAATTAAAATAATGCAAATAATGAGGAAATTGTGTGAAAATGATTTAAATATTGAAATAATTAATAAAATTAATAAAACGATAAAAAACGAAAAGAAGAGAAAATCGGGAAAAGAGATGAAAACAAACCGAAATCAGAAGTGTTTTGACGATTTGGATCATCGCATGAATTATCTACACTTATATCCATTGATTTCCTTATTATTTGGTTTTGAATACAATTAAATGTATTAACAAATCATTTATTAATCGATAACTTAATCGTAACTAAAATTTCGTTTGAATTCATATTAAAATTCAATAGATTTCCAAATATTATGATTTGAAAAATATTTTGAAAAAATGAAAACTTTTTGTTTCACTCAAAGAAATACTTTTTCACATAATTGTAATAAAATTTAAAATATTTTGATTTCAAAAATTTGTTAATATTTACAATAATTAAGAAATGATTAGAAACTGAAGACATGATTCAATTGATTCAATTGAGAAAAGTTTTGTTTGCACTCAACTTATACTCTATTATGAAATATAATGTATTGGACGACAACTACGGCTGTATTAGCGCTGTGTTAGCCCTGCGTTAGACCTGTGTTAGAGTGTGTTAGAGCCTCCACTCATCCAAAGGCTCAACCACTTGAAGGTCAGCCCAACTGTAAACCAGCAAAACTCTCTCCACTCCGATCCACTGCCATATTGAAGACGACTGTGCGCTCTCCTCTCCCAGCAGTGCAAACACATTTACAGGCGAACTACCAGTCCTTCCAATTAATCCAATGTTTATATCAATTGATTTCATCCAAATTTTTCTCCCAATCGAATCGAAAATTATACAAATCTATGAAATCAAAGAATTTTCAAAATTAGTTGATTTTGTTCTCAAGACTTATAAAATATGGACGCAATTGATTGGCTAATCTGTACCTGCAATGTATAATTTGTCTAATTTGTCTAGACACAAGGACAGACCATACCTCTCAATACAAGGTCTTTTTTACATTTAATTTTTCCTCAGATGTGTTTCCTTCTCAGTTCATTTGTTTGATAATAGAACTAGAATGAATCAAGCATAAGAGCAAGTACAATCAAATTATTCCCTAAGAGAATATCGTTTAAAATACCAGAAATTCTGGTAAAGAATATATTCTAAAATTGATTAAATGACTACAAATATATTGCGGATACAATATATCTGTTTCTCACAATTAATTACATTTGAAAATCAATTTCAAGACCTATCCTATTGAGGTATCAGAGAATAGAAGTGAGCAAGATAATTTATAGAATTGAACGGCATAAGGAAAATGCGCCTAAATTGAATAATATCAAGATCGTTTAAATATTAATCACAGAATTCCGACGAAGACCAGAATAATGTTTGCAATTAAGGTACCTCGATTGAAAAATGGTCCAGATTGAAAATTATCATATTTGAAGTTATATTTTTACAATGTTTGACAACTCATCAATGGTCTCAATCACTTATTAAGAGCTTAAC
>JAQGBD010001418.1:0-16159 GCA_034698165.1 Punctoribates punctum | reverse complement strand
AAAATCCCAGTGGAATGCAATGAGGATTTATATACAGCATTGTATTGATACGTGTTTCCCATTACATTCATTTCTATCTACACTCAAACCATATTTTTATGAACACAAAAAACTTTATCATCACTTTTTCAAAAGATAGTAATTCCAAGATATAAATAATTATAAGGCAAAGGTTATAGCTCTTCGAGATAACGAATAAATCTTGAAGTAAGTAATTCCCTTTTGAAAAATTGAACAACTTGATTTTTCTCAATTCAAACGTAACATCGATTGTCTGTATAGTGAAGACCAGATTTTGATAGCAGTACTGCTTTGAAACGCAAATATTATATGCCTTTGGCATCAGTGGTTTGAAGCAGGGTTCTCATCGTTGTGTTCGCTTGATCTGAATTCTCTCTCTCTCTCTCTCTCTCTCTCTCTCTCTCTCTCTCTCTCTCTCTCTCACCCGGTCTGTGATCATGGAATAAGTGTGTAGTGATTTGATTCGATGGCTCTGATTGTATGTCTCACCCGTGCCATAGAGAGATGTGTGGCTCTCAAGTTTGGAATCGATTTCTTGTGTGTTTGTTTAGTTTCATAGTCTATGCATTTGTTTGCGAAGTTATTCACATCAATTCGACTACAAAAGAGAGATATGGTTTAAAAGACATGAAGAGAGAGAGGAGCGATATAGGCATGTGTTGCACACATAATCATTATAATACATACCTCTAACGTGAAGTTGTGTGTCGTGTCATATGCAGGAAATAAGATAAGGCTTTCCAACTGACAACAAATACAAATCCCTAAACGGGAAAAGTTTTGTGTCAATGAGAGAGACTTTGACGCCGTTCTCAACACTGCGATGAGTTTTGCATCCCTTTCATCCTTTTTCTGATGCCTTTTCACAGATCGCTATCACCTTATTGTCAAAAATACTATACCAGAGATTCAATGCTATCAAAAGAGTTAATAAAATACAAGTTCTGACTTCGCAGACATTATTATCCTTAGGAAAGTTCATTGTTTAGTCGTCGGAGTATTAGTTGCAGACATAGCTATCCATCAAAGTCCAGGTCTATGGAAATCTAATCCTAATATTGAAAAGAAAAATTTGCTCCGAATAAAATCAAATAAACTACAGATAAACCAGAAATCATATCGAGTAGTATTCCAAGTTATCTATGAATATACTGAAAATATGCTGAATATTTAACATATAACATATACCTTGCAAAAATAAAGCTACAAATTATTGATCATTAGAATCGTTAATACATTTTCATCTTTTTTTTAATACAGAGTTTATATATAGGACAAAGTTTATTTCCATAGTTGTTTGACTGGTATTAAAGAGAAATCTATTAACAATCAAGGTACTTTAACTCAGAATTCTTATGCTAAATATATAATCAGAAACCTGGTAGATGTACATGGTACATGGTAAGGCGTTTTGAGAACAATCAATTCCTGATTTTCTTAATAATGAAAGTCAAAAGTCTAATCAAGCTTCAATTTATTTTTCTATGAATTAACTAGGAGAATTAAGAGAGTCACTATTAACATGATTTTATTCACGGAGCCCATCAATGAATGGAAAATTAAAAAATTTATCTGAAATCTGAAAATAAATATTTCGTTACATTTTGTTTGAATCAATAGTTGTTTCAAATGATAGCGAATGTCATTAAATATTTCTCTTCGGATAGAAAAGTGTTCGTCAATTAATGATTGAGACTCCAATTCATGAAATCTAATGATCCTGAGCTCACTATTTCAATGAGTAAGTTAATTCCCATTTTCTAAGGTGAGCCCAGAAATGAGGCCAAACATGGAATATCCGGGTGCGGAACCAAAGGGGCGGCTATTTTTTGTTCCAAGAAATGTTATCCCATATGAGCCATATCTAGAAGTCTATACTCATTAAAGGGTAACCCATTGTTGGAGTGGTCAACAGTCCAGTAGGAAAACTATTTTAAAAATCAAATCTTAGATGAGGTGTGCATTGGCTGAACAGCCCAGAGGTCAGACATTCAAATTGACAAATGTGTTCGGTGTTAGAGTTCAAACATTTTAAAAATGTTCTCTTACTGTGAAAAGTAGAGGCTTTCAGAAGAAGAAGAATTGGGTTTCGGTTTGCTATCAATTTTGTTTTGTCTCCAATAGAATACAATACAAAATTAGGTTCAAATTTGCACAGAAATAGAGAAAAAAATTCAACCAAACAATACATCAGTTGGTTTGCATCGATAGCCAACGGCGACAAATACACCCCATTTCTCACAAATTAAAATTCCCATAACTTTCACACAAATAATTCCATTTGAAAGCAATCAAAGTTTCTAGATCATCCAAATCGCTCATCTTTTTTCGTTTCCAATCAAGAACTTCAAACGAATTTTTTGAAAATTCAAGTTTTCGGAAACTCTTATCACCTTGGTTATTTCTACCTTCAAACGAGAAGAACAAGAAAGAACCCCCAGTGAACATGGAGTGACTCAAAGGGAAACCCCATCGTTGTGTTAGAGCTGCACAACAAGAGTATATCAGATCGATATCAGAATTCAAGTTAGAAAAGGTGTCAATAAATGTCATCTAATTTTCGGGACATTTCTTCTCTGAAAAGACCATAAATTTAGAGATTTTTTAAACAATTCTAAGAATTTATAGATTCGGTGAACTTTACTTTACTTTTCAAAAGTAATGCAAGAAATTCGAGCAAATTTTGTTCTCTTTTGAGCAAATATGCGCTCATTTTATAATTTTCATAGTGAGCTATGGAAGATATGAAGTGATCTTGTTAAATTCTACTCGATACTTGGTATAAATACCTTGCTTAAGTGTTTTCAGATACAAAGTTCTTTTAATTTACTCATGGATTTTGATGAGAAATTCTAGAGGAGATCCACTATCTGTGGCAAAGATGGAGATACTCATGCGCTGCTCCACCTTTGACCAATACGTCAAGTATGGTGAGGGCGGCCCTACCAGTCAGTGCAGTTGATGGCAAACATCAGTGCTGGTGCTGGCGATGCGGCACAACAACAATAAACGATACTCAGAGCTGAGGCTTTCGGCTGTCAAAATGAAGATGGTACAATGCGCGGGTTGTGATCTACCGATCTTAGACCGATTCCTACTGAATGTGTTGGACCGGTCCTGGCATACGAAGTGTGTTCAATGTTATGAATGTAAATCAAATTTATCCGAAAAGTGTTTTTCACGCGAAGGAAAGCTTTTTTGCCGAAACGACTTTTTCAGGTATGACTTTCTCACACATTCTTATGTATATCTTTTAAATGAAGCATGCTACTTCTTTGGCCTTTGGTTCTCGAAATTACCTTGTCTTAATTTTTGGGGTGAATTTTTTAGTCAAAATATGACTCAAATAAAACTCATAAATAGTTTAATTAAATAAGTTTTTGTTATTAAAATCGATATACAATTTGATTCCGAAATATTAGATTTAATTCAGTCATTAAATGTAAACTAATTTAAATGATTAGATTTTGAAAATAATATTTGATATGAATTTGAAGACAAATATAATGGCGAAGAAATAAAACGATAATAACCATTGATTGAGTCATCAAACGGTCAATTGATATAATAGCCGATTATAGACATTACAGGGCTTTATGTTTGCCTCAAAATCATTAAAAACTAGAAAATGATTGCATTAAGTCATTTCATTTCTGCCTTCTTATGATTATTTTATTTTCACTCAAATGGCAAAACACTTATGACCTGAACTCAAATTGTTAGGCAATCCATCGATTTTTTCGAGAATTGCCATTAAATTATCGATTTAAAAGTATAACCATTTTGGCCAACAGTTGCCATCAATTGGTTTCGGCTTTAATATCAATCACTTATTTATTCGGAATTATTCTGAATTGTATCAGTTATATAATAGCCAAATATATGTTAGCTTGCTCATATGCTCATATTGCTTGAGCATTAGCCAAAAGATAATGACCTGAAAATTGTCAAATTATTTTGTTTAGAATATTGTTTTGATTCAAACTTTTGAATTACTCTGAATTTAATGAGTTTTTTGGTAATTGTTTAGAGAAAGAGCAGACCTTTTACTCCGAATAAGTGAAATATAAAAAATTTGATCAAAATATTCAAAGTAAGAAAAGAAAACGTTTTATAACTTATGGTTTGAACTTTAAGAATGAGATAATCTTTTGAAAAAAAGTTGGTATAAGTTATGAGTATTAAAAGTCTTGGGGAGAGACGGGAGCAACAGTTCTGTGCAAAAATAGTAGTGCACTGACCTCTTAATAACAACTGGAATTCGGTGAAATTGACATCAAAAGTATGATATGTTTGCGATAGTCAGCACTTCTGGTCCCAAATTAATGCTTATTTTGTGCAAACATTTGATGAACAGAAACAGACGCAGAATGAGTCGTAAGCAGTGATACTAAACACAATTATATGTCTATTCTGTGCTCTGGTCTCTCAAAACGACTTAATGATTGTTGGACTGTATTATTAGAACAATCATTATTGTGGCCCAAATGCCTCCACCCCTACACCTTCAGCACTTAGCACCCCTTCCACTCCCCAAATGATTCTTTAATACTATGTGTTGGACGCGAATCAGCGAAGAAATCACGACTCGTCTTATATAATGGCTACCAGTCATACGCTTTCACGGCTTACACGACCCCTGAATAACCCCTCTATAAAACCATAGTTAGTTCGCCGGAGGAATGAATTATAATCGACTCCTCTCTCGAAAAACATTAGAAAAGAGGAAAACTTAAAAATTAGACAAAATTATCCTTAAAATGAGGCAAAGTTTGCAAATGTTTGCTCTCTTCGTGGAAATGAGTGCCAAATGCCAAACACATAAACAGAGTCACAGAATAAATAGCCACCACTTTAGTTGTGGAGTTCCTACGAGTGCCAGAAAAGCGTTGTCACAGTTCGTTGACAGTCCGGATCTGTACTGGCAGTGGACATGCATTTGTGAATGCATCCAACAGATCCCTAAACCGTGTCTTCACTGGCGTCTGACAATCAAAGACAGCGTCAAACTCAGTGATCGTTTTGCTGGTGTCGTGTCCTCTGAGGGAAGCGGCAGAGAGCCGGCTATCCCGCACTGGCAGCTAAGGATAGACAACGTTGGCTAACTTGTCGACAGTGATTGGGTTTCACATTTCAGTTGTGATGCATATTGTGATCCAGTGCTGGAACTAACCACAGACTGACATAAGAGCGACAAATGCCTTCTTCGATGCGAACCATTTCATGCGAATAGAGTCAGAGAATGTCTCAAAAGAAGTCCAATTCAGAGATTCCTTCGTTTGAAATAAACGCTGAAAAGAGAGAACATTATAATTAGAGAGTTTGGACGGACAGACGGGTCGGACCATTCATTTTCTCGTCACCCTTTAAGAATTATACAGTTGGCGTAATACCAATCATTTATTTAAGCGTTTAGCGCAACACTCAGGCAATGAGAGAGGCCTACCAGAGCTTTGAGTGGCACAATGTGTCCACACATTCAGACAAATGTCAATAAAATGAAAGAGAATTATAATAAGAGATAATATGAAAAAAATAATACATTTGTAGTGAAAACAAAACTATGGCTACACTTGACTTATCATCGCTGACAGGACAGAGACAGGACAGACAGGACAGGCAGGAAATTGTGCGCACAAAAGATCACAAATTATTATTCAAAGTGATGCTAAACACGAGTATCGCTATTATTATCATGACATCAATGGGACATCAATAGCACAACTAATCATTAGGGCTCACATACCACACACCGACTCTCACATCACTCTCGACACGACATCAAAACCACTTTTTAAGACTTGGAATTTCAAAGTCATTAAAATTGTGTCTTTCCTCCCATTCCTACGCAAGCACTACATTTTAGCACATTTTCACCAATTTTTTTAATCTTTCAAATTTGTCCAGAAGTGACACTTTTACGCTCTGACCTCACTTTTGGGCCTCAGAGCAAACCCAGTATTTTAAGGCAGACCTCAATTTTCATTTTTCAATAATCTTTTATTTTATTTGATTTGAGTTAAAAATTGTTATTTAATTTTGATTCGTTTGTTTGATTGTAGACTTTTTGGGACAAAGTGTTCCGGTTGTTCCCAAGGAATACTGCCGACAGATCTGGTGCGGAGGGCCCGCAACAAAGTATTTCATCTAAAATGCTTCACTTGTCTGGTCTGTAGAAAACAATTATCAACGGGTGAAGAGCTTTATATTCTCGACGAAAATAGATTTGTTTGTAAAGAAGACTACATGACCAGTAGGCATAACCAAGGTGAGCTAATAACTTATTATATTCCTTACCTCATTCTCAACACTAATTTACAACTGAATTGATTATCATTTAACTGAATCAACACAAAAGAATACGTGATATCGGCTTATGTTTGACTCAATACACTGTTGTTTCAGTTTTTTAGTAAAAAGTGAATGAATTGTTTGATAACTAAAATTGTAAAGCAATACAAATTAATGTGACATTAATTGGCACGCAATGCAATAAAGCACCCGAACATAACCACCACAACCACACCTCTCATTTACCGGTGAATAGTCTCCAGAGTCGAACCATTTGAGAAAAATCTATAAATTTATTGTTTTTTAACCAAACAATCCGTATGTGAGGTAACAACGAATATCTGTTTTTTTCGTCATTAAACATGTCTTCAAAATTTTGTTTTGAGTAATTTTTTCGATGAGTTGGGTCATTTAGATTTGTTTTTGTAGAAAAAATAATGTATTGACATGGATTAGATTGAAAAGTGTAATAACATTTGGAAATCTTGTGATGAAGACATGCAAACAAATCCATTTATGACAGAAGGCAGTGAAGGCAGTGATAGGCACACGAATACCACTGAAAACAATGTGAGAAAAAGCACTTCATATCCAAGTTATATACGACGGACTCATTTTCTCACCACTCAATAGAGTAGTTTTGATGGCAATAAAAGTGAATCCCAATTACAACAGTCTATTGATTTGTGGCTAAACTATTGTCTGACAGAATATACACTAATGTATGGCCAAAAAGAAATAAAAAATAAAAGTTAAACTCAGGCATAAACCAAAGCATTTTGGGAATAGACAGCTCTTGGAGTATAGGATCAGTTTTAGGCTGATATACAACAACTCAAAGCCAGTAGTTTAATGTTTAGCTATACCTTTGCCTTTGTGTGTCATAGAGTATGCAGTTTTAGAATAACTGCTGCATAAACTTGTGGTAGAGATAGACTAAAACATAGCAGATATACACTCGTAGCACACCATACAAACCATACACACCGTTGGCACAATTGGCCAGTTTTCCCACGCTTTAGAAGCAAGCATTCAGACAACAGTTCGTCGATTGCATAGTCTTATAGTCTTAAAGCTCTCTTTTTCTGCTTTGACACAATCACAAGCATATGAAAACCTTACGCCCAGTGCTATGAATTGCTGCCGATCACTAATATCGAGAAAAAGCAAAAGAAGAAGCCTTTGCTGTAGAATTGCTGTAGAATTTAGTGCAATATATGGCACAACACATAAAATAAATGCCTGTCTATTATATGTGTTGGCCTTTGTTTTCCATAGAGTTTTGTCGTTAAGACCAGTTTTTTGCAACCAAACAATGCGCTCACATCACACACACATCACATCAGACCCTGAGTTTAGTTATCGATTATCTACTCTCTGAACATCTCAAACATCCCTAACATTTAAACTTCTTCTGCATTACAATCGAATGTGAAAACGGTATGAGAACGAGAGTCAGCAAAAAAGGGTTAATAACATACTTGGCCTTCGGTGAAGGCATTACCAACAGTTGAGACCACTGTTGAGTTGAGTTTTGCTTTTGTCTAAATGCTAATCAATGATTCACTTATTCAATGATAACTATTGGATAATAACAATCGACTCATTGGGTGGTCAGTGCTTTACTCGCAATTTATTATCAATTGAAAGACTACTTAAATCGACAAAACATCGATGACTTCTACAGACATTACATATAATCCAATTCTATGTTATAATTATCGTATAATTTCAATAATCAACTCTTTTATAGCAAAAATCCATTGAATCCAACAAATGTCTTAAAATATTTTGATTTTTCTCTCTATTTATGTAATACAATTCAAGAATATTACCATGGTAATAATATTATTGGATGAGATAAGGGTTTTATTTTGGTTCAAGTGTTTCGCTTAGTTTTGAGGACAAGTGATTTGATGGCAAAACTGATTGATATTCATTTCAAACGATTAGATCATTAATTGATACTCAAAATTAAATAATTCAAATATACCTGAATCTGGAGTTACCTGTCATTCATAATATCTCGAGTTTCAAGGTTGAAAATAAACCAGATTTATATGACGAGTAAAGCGAGTAGCACTGCAATGTACTAGCTCACTTTGACCACTACCTTAACTCTAGACTTGTCTCTATTGAATAATATTTAAGATCCAATTAATTATGAATTCATAAAAGGAGCCAATAATATGAAAATGGAGTGAAAAAAGTTGGAAGAGGGGTATGACATAGCTATTTGTAATTGGTTATTTGAAAAATGTCTAATTGCTTGATAATTACTGCTATTCCGTAATTCAGAGAATTTCTTAAATAATGAGTAACTCTTATGTTGTCTAACGTTTGTGTTATTGGCCACACATTTCCTGCCAATCCCTTCAAATTCTTTGTTAGTCAACTTTTTTTTGCTTTTAATTAATGGCCGAACAGTTTGGAAAACAAAACTTCTATTAGAGAGACTCAGTTGAGAGTGAGTTGAGAGTGAGGTCAGTTCAGAGACTACTTTCACTTGAAGGCAATTTTCAATTATTTTCACTAAACATTCATTTATTCTTAGAAAATATGTGAACTCAATAAATACTTTTTGAGCCAATGATTAAAAACTTATAAAATGGATGTTTTATTTTTGATTAGAAATATTGAATTTCATAACTGATTGACATTAATGTAGCTAGACACTATTTCTTCCTTCTAATTGGTGCTTTATTTCACTTGATAGCTATAAGAATTTCAACTACCACAATTATTACAGTACTACAATTATTTTTATTATCTGTAACATCTGATTTATACTCGATGTTCTGGGTCTTGGTATTTCTTCAAAAAAAAGTCTTGATAATAGCTGGGTGTAAATATAATACATTGTTCATTGAATAGTTTTTTACCGATAAAAACAATTTTAACCATTTTTCTCGTTTTTGTATATTCGAGTAAATTATGAGCGCATTGTTTGCAATGAGTTTATTAAAGCGAATTCTTTTGATTCGCCCACATTGACCAAGACCATTTAAAGTGAGTCAGGCCTTAATGTTACTTTTCTACCTGTTTTTCAGTTTGTTTTTGATCAGAAAATTTTCAATTTATCAAAATCTAAGTAATGGTTATTTTAAGTAAATTTTAGAATAAATTAAAGGTTTTCTAAATTTTTTTCATTTGTCACTTCACAGCATTAAATCACTTATACATTGACTGTATTTTTAAGTTTGTTTGACTCTTCGATAATCAATGACTCTGTTTGACACTCATTCGGTTAGAATCGATTCCAAGTGAGAAATGAAGAAAAACAGTATTTCTCTAAACGTTATGCTGTGTTATCACTAATTCGTCATTGAATTCAGTGAATTCTGTAAACAAGCAGAACGTTATGTAATATTATCTGAAAATCTTGTGTCGGTTTTGATGAATCACTTGAAATATCTGTTTTAAAAATCAGATTCATATGAAGCAAAAAATTTGCATTTTATCGTATATATGGTTATTATCGATATTTTTACGTTTTGTTCGTTTTATTTGGTTTACTCTTAAGATAAATAGGGGTAAAGACTTGTCCAACAAATACTAGTCGAGTGTAGATTCGGATGAGAGGCTGAACACATGACTGAATGCATGTATGCCTAATATCATATGGTGTGCCTCGAAAATCATGCATTGGCTGACACTAAAGCCCTCGTCGTCGGCGAGAGTCTAGTGTTCAGAGTTTGGTGTTCAGTAAGTTAGTGGCAAAACATTTTGATCCCTATTTCACTTCACTTTTAGAAATACCTATAATTATGTTTTTGGACTAAACTGTGTTTGAAAAGCTTTATTATTACTAATTAATAATATGCTCATCAGAAGAGCACAAACACTATAATTATCAGTAGTGATGGACTGATGGTTACTGATGGCGAACACTTCGTGGTTGCCATCAATTCAAGCATCTATTCCTCCATACAATTAATTTTGAAGATTTCAGCGCTACTGCAAACAACCACTTCCACTAAAATCATGATTTTGACTACTATTTGATGCCATCCCTCCATCCCTCTGAAGAAAGCACTTCTTTTAAATTTTAAAATATCCTACTTTTCATTCTTTAGCAACTCATCTGAGTTTCAGAGCTTACCTCAAAGCCAAATATTAAACCCGATCCTTTAGATCCTCTATTGTGAACACTAATAATAGTGTGTCTCTTATTAATAGTTTGAATGAGACTTTTTTCTTCCACAATGAATATTATATTCTTTGAATATATTTTGGTTTTGTTGAAAATCTATTAATTTATTTCTTCGGTGAAAAATCTTTCTTCGATTGGAGTCTTATTTTATTTTTAGTCTTTTATTTATTCAATTTTGAATCCAAACAAATAAAATCCAAACAGAATTTTAATCGATTTGCGAATCAATGAAAATAAATTTCCAATAATTTATTGAAACCAATTCTCAATGAATTCACACTAAAAACACACTCAGAATATACGATAAGCGAAGCGGAAACACATCATAGCATATGTCCGAATGGTTTCTCACACCAAGTGATACCTGTCAGCGTCCTGAGTGCCACCACCTCCTATGGCTGTGACTCTTCATTGACTGTTACAGACATTAGGAACTGGTATATCATTAAACGATAGAACAGAAAAATATTACAAACATTACGCTATCATTGAAAACATTTTTGGTGTCATTTCGGGGACAGAATAATATATTACACTAAATATGTTGGGCTTTGGCTTATATCTGATAAAGCGAGGGATCGTACGGCCGACCGAACGATGGCCTTTGAAAAAGTGAAAAATGGTAATTACTGGCGCTCTTCTCATTAAATGCGGCGAATATTTGAGGACTGAGCGACAAACCGGTAACTTTTGGTAACTTTAGTCAAATGATCTCAGTTTCGGTCATTGAGTGTGACGTAAGAAATGGCATTTTAGCCGTCGATTGGGATACACATAGAAACCCAAATTTATGGACGGATAATAAAAATGCCTGAGGAGTGAGCTGTGGCGGCCTTTTGCCGATGCCTTTGGTTTTGATAAGTGGAGAGCCATACATATATTTAATAGCTGTGTATTTCTATGTCTGACATAATGTTGTACATCATTTGTAAAAAAGAGTAGGGACTCCATAGGAGTACATACTGTTCAGATCCGGCTTCACATACGGCTTCACTTTTTATGATCGATTTGTTTTCAGAATAATAAGAATAATAAGGTTTTAGTGTTTGAAAGTGTCGTAAACTATACTGAAAACAGAGATCTCTTCGGTATTCGGTATTCAGTTTGCAATTTGTTTAGAATTTGTTTTTTCACTTCAGACTCATGTAATCCATAATTACTCCATTGTTTTACTCTTGTCTTTCCAGTACTGACCGGTGGATCTCCCGGTGAGCCAGACTTAGAAGACAGTATAGTCAGTCCACCAGAACTAGACATCGGATCACATGGGGCTGACTCTGACCATGAAGATGATAATTTATTAGGCCTTGGTCCTCTACCATCCCTGAGCAGTATTGGTCATGGTTCAGGCCATCACTCAGCAGTTATGTCAAGCAAGAGCTCACCCATGTCTGCCAGCAGTTCGATGAGTGACTCAGGTATTAGTGGTCCCAACGGCACCAATTGTGGTGGAGATCCTACATCTCCGACACAGGCCTCCGGTTCCAACAGTGCCGGCAATGAAGAGAACCAACCGGGAGGTACCAAACGAAGAGGTCCCCGAACTACAATCAAAGCCAAACAATTGGAAACACTGAAGGCTGCGTTCGCTGCGACACCAAAACCCACCCGACATATAAGGGAACAATTGGCTCAAGAAACGGGTCTTAATATGAGAGTGATTCAGGTAAGAGCCATACCTTTACCGATACCTTTACTCAGTTTAAAAATATAAAACTGTAGCGAAACTAAGCGACTGCTGAGTTATTTAATGCATTTAATGCATTATCATAGACTTGAAAGCCTTGATGGCTCTTCTCTGCCAGTTCTCTGACTGTTCTTTTGCTGTTCTATGGCTTCGCTATAAGTCACTCCTAAGTCCGCCCGAGGAGTCAGATCTCAAATCGACATAAATTATGCTCTGAATGAATGCCACAAAAAAAGAATTATTATTTTTCAAAGTTTAGGGCCTTTGATAAGTGATGCCTCAGTTGAAGGGTTCATAATTTGAGTTTATATGTGGGCGCACCTCATAATATGCCGATTTACATGTCATCTGAGTGTTGCACTCTTCGGGGCAAACCATTGGCAAACTATTCTCAACATATATTAATAAGTAGAAAATCAGAACCAAATTTGCATATTATATAAGTCCACAAAATTATTCAATGCTTTGAAAATTGATAGAGAAATGCAAACAACAAATGATTTTCAAACGTGTCTTCTAAACGATGTCAGCTCTGAAATAGTTGTGCCAAAGTCAGGAATATCGACAATGTTATGCTGTGCTCTGCTCTGCACTGTCGTCTATTCTCATAGAATTGGGATCTGATTAAATTCATCAACGTATAAATGTTGTCGCTTTAGGGCCGAGTCGTGTATCACTTGACTGTATCACAACTACTGACAGCACTGGTAATGCTATTGCGAGCGTTGGCATCAACTGTAGGGAACTTTTGAGATATCTATCACCCAAAAGCTCATCTCTCTCTCGCTCTGTACTCTTTGCTGGCTTTTGTTATTATAGACTCTTTGGACGGCTATATTTCATGGCGACTGTCATCTGTGTTGTTCATACTTTTGCTCACATCTATGGAAAGGCGAAAAAAGGCTAATAATAATAGATTGTAAGCCAAACGCCAACCGATTCTAAAGATTGAGTGTCTATTCATATGCATTGTGTGTATCCATAGTCTTGGCTGAAGTTAATATGCATTTGGGTTTCGGGTATTTCACAAACTATAGTTACACACACTTCCAAAATATATACTCTCCCACACATCGATAGTAGACTGGAGGGGATCCCTTTTTCGACTTAAATGCCGGTTACGATTGTGTTCGGCTCACAACAGATACTTCACTGATGGCCAACTCTGATACCAATCCAGACATTAACCCAATGCTGTACTAACATTACTATTACTCACTTCATATGGGGAATACAAATGCGAGAGAGAGAGAGAGAGAGAGAGAGAGAGAGAGAGAGAGAGAGCCATAATCGTGACTTCGGTTGGATGGCAACAGAAATTTTTCACATTGTTTTCATTAGTCGGTAGGACTCCAGCAGTGAATATAAGTAAAAGTTTTGGAACACATTCTTTAGTGTTCAGAATATTAGCTCTTCTAATGTTTGATATGATATTGTGTTATATTGTGTAGTGTTGAGTGTATTCTTGTTGGCGAGCACTGCCTCACTGTCGAGTGCAACACTTAATGGCACATTGGTTTCCTGGTATTCCAATAGACGACTCGGGGCTCACAGTTTTCACAAACTTTAGTTTCACAACAATTAAACAACACATTCAGTATCGAAACGATGGCATCCATCAGATGTGGAGCCCATTCTGAGCCCATTCTGAGCCCATTCGTTTGCACGCGTTCTGAGTGTTACGCGTTATTTACAGTGAATGAGACCCAAAGTGTGACTCCAAATGTGAAGCCACAGCTTAAAGCCATTACTGGCTATCAGACAATCGCATCAAAACTCACTTAAATTCTTCTTTTCTCAACATTTTTTCCTTTTATGTGTTTACATATGTTATTCAGTTTTCGCAAATATTTTCTCATAAGTCATAACAATTTATTTAACGCATATAATGAATCTTCACTCACATACCGGTGCTTCAAAAAGCCAACTTTCCTCAAATATTTCATTTCATGAATTTTCTCTCTGACCAGAAGTTTATTTCATTCATTAGAAGAGTTTAGTCATTTTCTTTTGATTTATTTGTTTATGATTTTGACTTCGTTTTGAAAATCTTGTAAAAAATCAATTAAATAATTCAAAACAAATGTAAATATTTATTCGACTCTTTCTCTATATATTAAATCTATGATTAATGAGCCAAACAAATAATGTTTTGACGGAACATAAAAAGTGTTAAATCAATGAACACTTTTAGTACAAGCCTTTGAATACAGTATAAGACTGGCCTTCGTTGTCGTTATTCCCCTTTTCACCCATTATTTCAAATGATCATAACTGAGAAACTCATAAAACTCAGAATAGTTCTCTTTTTTAAAGTAAGCGATCGTCAAATTCCAGCTTTAATTTCATTTAAAATAATTTATTTTCATTGAATTATTGATAAGTTTATGTATTTTTAAATTATTTGATTCGAATTCTTAGTTCTTCTGATCAATACTACAATCAATTTGAAAGACTTGACTCCAAAACACGACTCCACTTGAATACAATTGACTTTAATTATTTAATCGATGAGTTGACTACAATTTTGAGTAGCTGGGTTACTTGAATAGCTGGGTTATTCACTGCTGACTTTATAAAAAATGTGCTAAAAGTACATACTTTGAATGCAATGGTTTAATAAGAATAATATCATTTCATAAATATTCAGAAATATTTCATAAAAAGTATAAGAAAATTAAGATCGAGTCAAACGTGGATTTCTTTTCCTGTTCCCCTACATTGTCGACGGTGTCGATGGTATGCTTTCCGTAGAGTAGACAGAGATTTGTTTTTATTTGTGCTAAAAATTCAGTAGACGTTGGGTTAAGTCTAACTCTATTCGTATTATACATTATTCAATAGATTATGTATGCAATGAAAGCTGAGTAATACTAACGCTCAGCCATAGTGTGGGTAACTCTGAGCCAAACAAATATAAACTTCTTTATGCAAATTGGATGACAACTAAAAAAATATTGCAAAGCATTGCTCGCTATTCAAACCGTTTCTTAAGTCTGAACGAAAATAGGGCCAAATTTTTGCAAATTTTGTGAAAACAAACAAAATATATATTTCATCGAAACATCGATTTTACCCATAATTTGAAATACAAACAAAATTCAGTAAACTTATGATATGACAAACGTTTGCCTCTCTTTAAGAAATTGTATTAATTAAAAGAAAAGCATAAGTTATAAGTTATAACTCGTTTATCCTCTCATTCAAAATGAATAGAAAAACAAATTACACGACAATTACTGAGGGATAGAATCGTTGAGTTGTGGCCAATAAGAGTCGGTTAGAAATGATGGTTAGTTTGTCTTCGCTTCTGAATCATTGACAAATAAATAGCTAATAATTTGGAAACCCATTGGTTAATATTGTGATAAACAGAGAAATAAATGTGGAAAACAACGATTAAATATCTCTAAAATCAAAAACATAGCAATCATTGCGTAAACAAATTGATAAATCATTTGAATTGACTGAAAACTCGAACAAAATATGCAATTATTCTGCATTTGATTGTTGGCACTTTCAAATTGCAGCAAGGTCTCTCTCGTGCTTGCTATGAACCAGACTTAATACCTGTCCAATAGTAGCGTAAGTCTAATCTATTCTGTGTTATGTATTGTGGTATTCAATCATAATAAGAAAGAACACATCTTAAGACATGTCCGATACCAGTGCTAGCATTCAATCATAAGGAGAATGCACTCCAAATACATTCAGACAATACACACAACATAGAGAAGAGGCATAAAAAAGTGGTCGACTGCTATGGCAAAGATGGTGCGAGTGATGGCACGCCTCTGCATCTTATATAAGTAGGAGTGCGCACGCATTCATCATCTTACCATTCCTTACCATTTGGTCCAATGAAGAAAAAAGTCTTATGTGATGTGCGGCAACTTTGCCAGTGCTGAGGCACTCCCGTTTTGTAATCTTAATGCCAGATCGCCTATACATACGCTACAGCATTAACTTTGATAAATCTCTCTCTCTCTCTCTCTCTCTCTCTCTCT
>JAQGBD010001417.1:0-16162 GCA_034698165.1 Punctoribates punctum | reverse complement strand
GTGTCAGGATCTAAACCAGGGATGCACAAGGGGGGGCCTTTTGATTTGGCCCCCCCTAAGGTCGAAAATCTGGGATTCGGCCCCCCCCCTAGACCAGAGCTCGAATCGGCCTCCCCCTACGGCCCCCCCTAGGGTCTCGGACCTTGCCCACCCCTGATTTGTGTGAATATATTCTTCAATATCTGTCATTAGAAAACAAGTTTAGACTCAAATGTGTCTCAAAGCAGTTCCAGAGGACTGTTCCAAAACCCGATTTAAATGTGAGCGCACTGAATAAAACGGTATAATTCTTTACAATTATGAAATGCTATTTAAAATATGGAACAATGGGGGATAAATTTGCTTGATTAAATTTTCAACACTAAGATTGGTTAATAGTTTTTTGGATAATTTATGCAAATTCCTGTTTAATTGGTCCTTACATTAGAGTACTTACACTTTAAAGGAAAGCAAAGAATTTAATATAAATTTATAACCAATTAATACTAATTACCAAAGTTTGCTATTCTTAGTTTTAAACAGGAATGTGCCAGGATCAAATATTTATGATTATCACTAGTGATGCCCAAAGGACTGTATATGGTTATTCCCCCACAATCTTTATGGAAATACCTTACGATTTGGTCCGAAAAGTTGGCTTTTTTGCTATGTCCAGAATAACCTTGATAATAAATTTTTACGTTACCACATTTACGTTTATGTCCAAGCACATTACTGATTATCATTCTCTTCCAGGTTTAAAATTATGCCTTAGAAAAAAATCCCTGTTATTCCTCCCCCAGGCTGTGGAACAATACTGTTGCCTAGTTTTAAATGTCTTGACTTTTGATTTTGATTCTTATAATTTGAATATTTTTTTTTGCAAATATTTGCATTTATTTTCCAAATTATTATTGATTTTGTGAACTCAATGTTTGGAAAAGATTTGGTAAAAACGAAGCTCTTATTGAAAGTCTTATATATTTCATCACTTCTTTCATCATATTTCTGTTCGCAATATATAAACCAATTTTTTGGATTATTTTCTAATATATTCAAAATGAATATCTGATGAAATATTTGAAGAATTTTGATTTGAATTCAGTCATATTTTTTGCGATCAAATGCATAATAAATTGGATTCAAATTTCAGGAAAATTTTGATTTTATCTGAATTTTGATTAAATTATAATATTTTCTGCAATAAAAATATTCTCAAAGAAATTGACGAAATGAATGATAAATTCATAATTCATTTTAAGGGCAAAAATCATTCGGTGATATAAATAACTTATTAATAATTTAGTTTAATTATAATTGCTCCAAATGTTCTAGTGAAATGTACTAGGACAATAGACTGAGCCATATCAATGCCGTTCCGCCAATTATTATAATTAAGTTTTATTAGACATTTTGAGAAACAAAGAATGTTATTCTCTTCTTGTCATAAAACACAAGACCGGGTCCATTGTCTGCAAATTGGAGGTCACAGGAGTGTGTCAATTAATGTGAGTGATTTTCAGTGATGGCTTGAGTCAAAACAGAACCTTCTCGAAGTCGAAAATAAGCAAGGTAGCATTAGTCGATGCTTATGTCTACCCCTCTTCCAAACAAACATAAGTTTCTTTTTTTGTCGTTAATAAGAAACAATTTCGTCGTTTGTTTGTGTCTTTTATATAAATTTTGTCCTTTAGACTAATGAAAAGAAATATGAGTTCAGATTATTCTGTGTTTTATGTCTTCAGATCATTAGTACACGAATTCTAATAAATAGAGAAATCGAGTCAAACCTATTCATAGTTATCATCGATTCAAACGTAATTATGATCTCTATTTTGTTGAAAAATTTTCCACAAATTGTTTGAAAAACACAATAACAATGTTGGAGATCATATGAGCCGGGTATTGGCCGATCTAATAGATGCTAAATCTATTGTCAAATAGTTATCAGGAAACATTGAATCTGTCATTCATTGGCCTCTGGTTTCATATTTTAGTTATTCTGAGCTCCAGTGAAAAATTCAATTTAACATTGGATTAACCCCTGAATCGAAAATTCAGAAGAATTTATTGTATAAAACATTGAAAGTAAAGACAATTTCTTTCTGAAACATAAGACAGAAACTCATAAAAAAATATTTTGAAAGCATCGATGAATTGCTTTCAGTCAACATTTGTGTCACTCTTCCTCTCATACATTCCATTCGTGGAAGAGAGTGACCAGGGTTGACATAAGTGGTCACCAACCAGTATACATCTCTCTGCCTTCTAAGAAGTAAGCAAGCAAATGTTTATTCACGATACAACGTGCTACTTGATGATAAAATTTTAATCAAGGCTTTCCATTTCTATGTGTGGTCAAGTGTTTAGTTGACTCCCTGGACATGTGTGAGAATATAGCCCTCAAATGAGATGACGTAAATCAATGATATATTGGGAGTCAGAGAAATATTTGTTGGTTTTCCAAATCCATTGCTTTAATCGAATTAATGTCGACTTCTATTAACTGTTTGTTGTTTTGATTTTCATAACTTATATAACATTTTCTTCGGAAGTGAAATAAAATTTTTTTCCCCAAAATATTATTTATTTTGATTATATCTCAAATCACTTCTCTTCTAATAAATTCATCAATAATTTGGCGTAAATTTATCTTTTGGTCAAAGCATCGATCAAATGTATGTTTGCAACCGATATGAGCAAGGTTGCGAGTATAGTGTCACTTTCTAGGCTAATTTATTTTTAAATCCTTTCATTTTCATCATTTCATCAAGATGGGTTGCATAATAATAATAGTGGAAACTTGATCTTTTTAAATTTTGGTAATTCTAATAAAAGCAATTTTGTGATATTTATATCTAGCTCATTAGCTATACTTGAGTTATCTAGTAGGTTTTAATTTGATATTTTCAATGAGATCGAAAATATTTACTCCTAAATCATTATTTTGTGAAAACTGAAATAAAAACAAAAAGGTTTCGTTAAAATTAATTGAATTTAATGGAGAAATGACGCAATTATTCTCAAATTGTGATCAGAATTATGGCTCAAATTTTTCAAGTGTTCAATGATTTTGTCACTTTTCATTAGATTTCAAGTTGTTTATCAAGTTTATCATGATAATTTTAATTAATTTTCATTGTGGTCAGCACTGGTTTGAATGAGAGAGTAATTTGATTTACGCTTTCTGGGAGTACCCCGTAATCACGAAAACCAAAATCACGAAATTACGAAAGCCTGAAATCTCGAAAAAAAAATCTTAAAGCTTTATCTTAATCAAAAAACCTAACTTAACTCAACCTAAACTAACTGAAACTGACCTAAACTTATTTAACCAAAACTTTACTTGATCTAAAATAATATATTCATGATAATTTTTAATTTTGAAGTATAGGTTTTCGAGATTTAGTGTTTCGTGATTATGGTCGGCTCCGCTTTCCTACGACTGTTTCGGTTGTTTGCAATCGATTTCTGTTAACACAATTAAAGAATCGATAGAATTATCTGATTATTGTTTGGGCGAAGAGATTGTCTCCCAATAGATTCGAATTTCGTTAATTTATTTAAAGGGATATTCAATTTGATTGAATTGAAATGAAGTCAAGTCTAAAGATTAGATTCTTTTCTAATTATCTTTCATTGAGAGGAAATATCTGTCACACAGTTTGACAAATGAATGGCTTATTTTTTTGAAATATCCGTTCCTATCGTTAGTGAGCAAAGAGAGTGAATGGCTGTGAGTCTGGTAATAGTGAAATGATCTCATTTTGTTATGTCATAAATCATTGATTCACTTCCATCTCTGAACAGCACAGCCATCAACTGTCTGCTCACTCACACCTTTTCAGGCGAGTGATGGCCAACGGAAGTGAAATTGACCGCAAATCGAAGCTTAAATCTGTTTCTATTAGATCTCGAGTTTATATCTATTATTTTTGTCCAATAATTTTGATTAAAGTAATATCTCTTCAAACTGTACTCTAAATGCCTGAAAAATTCAATCCATTGATAACCCATTTGTGAGTAATCTTTGAATTGATGAATGCTTTTAAGGATTACTACATTTCTTTTGCTTTGATTTGAATAACAATTTTAAGAGTAGTTTCAAAGGTTATTTCAAAGGATAAATCATATCATTGATTCAATGCTCAGGTCATTAAATGATGTGCGAAAAGAAAAATCCTTTAAGGCTTTGGAAAAAGTGCTTAATTTCAGTACAATTGAAGTGCGATATGGAGTTCAGTACTTCAATAACTTAACCCTATTTGAAGTTTCGGTGAAAATCCGATATTCTCTCGAATTTGCTTTACTCGAGAGATGCGAAATGATATCTAATCGACATTACGTCCTCTACAGTGATGTCTGTGTTTGACCTTGCTTCTTTTGTTCCTCTAAATGACAATTCAAAGGGGGGTCTAATGAAGGACTGGTTTCATATTGTTGGGCATCACAGGTCTTATATTCAAATAAACTTTTTTCATAAAGTTATTCTAGTATTACATTATTTGGTTTGAATTATTCATATTTTTTGCTTTTGTAATATTTGGGATACATTTTCAGCGATCAAATATTTTTTCCAATCCTTTTATACACCAATAGAATTGATTTCCTTTATTATTATATTATATTTTATGTGTCTTTCGTCAAAATGTCAGTCGATTAGAGCCTTTGCCGACCATTACTTGTCTGAGAATCAATTTTCTGGTTATTTAGAGATTTGTTGAAAACACTAATACTTTTATGATTCATATTAAATATTACTCTGATTTGGAAATATATTTCTATTGGGGTCTGGATTTCAATTTTAAAGAGGGTATTGAAGGCATTCTTCGAGATCGAGAAACTTTGCCTGGAAAAGGTTTTTTGTTGTCTGTTTACGTCAGTCCTTAATCTTGTTATTACTGTTATTCTAATCTTATTTTCCAAGAATTGAATAATTTTTTAAAAGCGATATAAGACGTAAGAACTCTCCGAAAATATTCGATGGCTTTTATGTAAAACTCAAAGCAATATATTCTATAAATAATATATATTTTATTTTGAAAGCAAAGAATATTATATAAATCAAAACTTTTTTTGACTAAAAGCGAAAAACATTTTGTATGAAAAATAAGTGAAATCCTATTATAGTTTTCAACTAAAAAACGATTTAATGACAAATTAAGTGACAAATGATTTGATGTTTTTTCCCGCTTTTGGCGAATGAATTGCTAATTGCTTTCGAAGTCATTTATGTCTGTCTCGCAAAAGGTTGCGCTCCGGGAGGGTATTATCACATTTATTTGGTGCTCGTCAATAGTGGTGCGAATGGTTCCACATCGAGCCCTACCCCAAGGCTCCGGTTTGGCTGATATGAACAGCGCGAATGCGAGGGCACCGAATACATAGATTCCGGCCGCGATGTAGAACAGAATATTCCATTGTTTCATCGGGTCCTTTGACTAGATTAAATTAAAAATTAACAAAATTAGTTTCTCTCGTTTAAATTCTGTCTAATTATAGATTAGAGATGACTGCAGTGAAAGGTGTTTCCCTCTCTTTGTATTGATTAGTCTTTTGTGATATTTTTGATGAAATTCTTCAACAAAAAGCAAATTTGTTTGAAATTATAATCAATTAACAAAAGGTATTATTAGTCTAATTATATGCAAATGTGTTGACTTAAAGCACTGGAATTGTTTTAAATTAGAATTTAGGCCAAGATTAAATTAGCCGCGAATTTCACCAATTTTTTTCAAAACTGATGAATAATTAATAAAATAGCACAGAATTGGGGAACATATGAATTCTCTCCTGATTTTTGTCATTAACCAAAGTTTTTCAAATCAATCCTTTCCATTATTACCTTACTTTAGGTGTTATTCGAGCTCTAGAACTGAATATTCCGGGAATTTGTAATCAAATATGTATTCAAATGGAATAAAAATAGACTATAATTTTGATCCATAAAAATAAGTGAAAATATGTAAATGTATTTATAGTGTAATTATAATCGGGTTCTATATATTGGCGTCAATTGCCAGCTATTAGTAGCCATAGCTCTTTCATTAACTATCATTTGGATTAATGTTAAAAGTCATTTGATTCTGTCCTAAACTGGAGGAGCAGTTAGTCACCACTCATCTAAATATTGAGAGTATATGAAAATTAGTTATTTTCCTCATTTCCTTTACGCATAAATTTTTGCTATAATTTGATTGAAGACATTCTCTGAATATTTTTATCATTTCATGTGTTTTGTTCTTCAATAGAATTTATGATCAAATTATTAATTTAATTGTTCACTGAGAGGTCATTTCGGCAATCTAGCAGACTTTAACCTGGTAACTATAGCTCTAGCTCATTTTATATAATGGCTTCCGGTTATATAATAATGAGAGCCTATTGGATAAGTATTATCCTATTATTCAATGGATAAGTAATTTTATGCTTGGTAATAATCAAGGAACTCAAGTTTCTAGTTTATATAAAATTAGAGAATGTCTTACTGAGTCTCCGTCGAGAACCAGTCCGACCACAAGAGGTGCTAAAAAACCAGGAATACTGGCCAATGCATTTTGAAAGCCATAGAGTGAACCGGAATAGTCTGGTGCTATGTCAACAACAATGGGGTTATCGCCGCCGGCAGTCAGTCCCAAGACAACCATTCCCAGTATAAGCAGAACAATGACAGCGGACTGATTGCAGCCGACGGCCGGCACAGCAGCTATTAGAAGAGCCGATCCAATGAGTGCTATCGTTTCAAATACTTTTCGGGAAACGGTTCGACTCAACAGTCTTTTTGTTTCGATCAGATCCGAGACATATCCGAAAGCTATTAATGAGGCGCTGAATGCTATATAAATGGCGGCGTTTACGGCACCGTTCTGTCAATGGAAGGACAGAATTAAAGTTTGTTTACGATTTGATTCAATAATTTCTCACCAAATCCATGGATAGGTGTAAAACAGATTCGAGATAAGTTGGAAGTTTCGACATAAGAAATAAATTGCCCCAGGCTCCGCAAAACTTTGTCACTAAGGCGATCCATACTTGAGTGGAGGTTACTATCGATCCCCAGGGAACGTAGGCTTTCCTCTTTCTATTGTTAGAAACTGTGACATTGGCCTGGATGTAAAGCAATTCTTTGCCACTAATTCTTGGATGTTCTGCAGGACTGTTATATATTTGATAAATCCAAGGAATAAAACAGAAACAGCCCAACACTCCCAACACATAGAAAAGTGATGGCCAGCCCCCAGCAAACCCGTGCTGAGACAAATACGAAGATAATGGCATTGTGAGCACAGCGCCAATATTGCCACCGACCCCCACCACTGCTAATGACATACTTCTTTCATTGACCGGAACCCAGTAGGCGAGCATTGTGTACAGGGAGGGCGTCAATACCCCCTGCAATCAAATTAGATAATCATTAGTTCATCTGTTTTTAGATATAAAGGGCTGACCTGTACTATACCGGTGAGCACTCGCACTACAATAACCGAATAGACTGACCACTGAGCACAGATAGGGATGACCAGGGTCAGTATGCCAGAACTTAGTATTGAAGCGCCGATGAGCCATCGGGCGCCCAACAAATCAGCCAACTGTCCTCCCATCGCATTTGTCAGAATATATCCGTAATAATAAGCGCCCAAAACTATTCCCTGCATTGACTCCGACCACTCGAATTCGCCCTCAATTTCCTGGATAATTATCAGTGGTTAATAAGTGATGAAATGTTATAATTGAATGAATGCTTACTTCCTGTAACTGTTGAGCGGTATTATTGAAGTCTGAGTCCATACATGTGTTTAAAGAGTGAGTATTATTAGCCCTCTTAACCATTGCAACGATGGTTAGGTTCAGATTAGTCCGCATTGTGTACGACAACGCATTTGTAAAGGCGCTCAGAATAACAATTATATACCGGAGTGGAATACAAGCTATAATCGGGGATAGTTTAGGAAAAAGAGTTAAAAGTACGGCTGATAAACATTATTTGAAAATAAATAAAAATAATAAAATTTAAAAATAATTTATTTGTGGACTTAAGTCTCGGTTTGGAACTTAAGACTGAAAAATTGATAGATAAGTTTTGAACAAATACCTAATCCGTGTTTTCGAATGTTGTTCACAGCTTTTTTAGCTGATATTAATGACTCGGTTCGTATTTTATTCATTTTTCTCGGTTTTGATTTAATTTATATTTAGTGGAGAAAAAAATTCTCAACGAAAATGACGAAAAATATTTTCGGTTAAAGAGATTTTCACATTAAGTCTGTCGACAAACAAAATATTAAATGAATTTAATATAAAATATTGATTTAAATTAAGTAATGCAGAACTCATTAGGTTTGGCTTCAAATTCAATTACTTTTGATTTATTATTGCAACGAATATTTCTCGAATCTTTATTCTTGGTGAAGTTGATCAGAAATGTGGCTCAGTTTAGACATTTTATACCTTTTAACGAACCCCAGACACGAATCCCTTTGCGAAATATGTGATAACTTGATAAACGTCAGAACTAATTACGTTCGGAGGCCTAAAACAAACTGTTTTTATAGTCTAATATAAATTACATTATTATTAAATCTTTTTCTGTTACCAAAAGTCATTTAATTTGATTAAATTTATTGCTTTTCACTGTTTTTAATATTAGGAGAAAAGTTGGAAAATATTTTTTTTTTTGGCAAAAATTAAAAACAATTTTATGTATTCTTTGTGTGATTTCCAAGAATTTCAAAGAATATTCTTTTGATTTGTTTATTCGTTGGATTATTTTTCGCTCATTAGTGGATTAGTTTAGAGAATTTGTTTTCAATGGTTGTCAAAAACAAGAGCATTCATTCATTTAATAAATTATAAGCTTAGTATTGATATTAACATGATGCTATTTTTTCAATTTAATCATTTAATGAATCCATTCAAAACTGATGCCAAATCCAGTATTGAATTTTGTTTTTTATCAAGCTTTTTGATGATCTTGCTCATGTTTGCCTGTGACTAGCTCTTTGTGATGCTTTTTATTGCTACAATTATATTATTTCGTAAGAAAGTGTGACCATGTTTATTATATATTTTATTATCGCTACCTTTCCTATGATTATTACCCAATTACAGGACTTGCAAAGTACAGGACATACTGTATGTGTCGTTAACCGCATTCGTGTTTAGTACTAATAATATTATAATTAATATTAATATAATACTAATAATATTTATATTCAAATGATTAGTCATTCTATTCATTACGTGATTTGATTTCTGGTTAAAAGCGGAGATATTTCTCTAATAAACGTCTCTTTGATTTGAGAGACAATCAAATTAAGTGCAGACTCTTTGGCGATGACTTCAGACAATTTGGAATATTTTTTTTAATTACAGAACTTTAAGCCCTCAATAATAAACTAATCAAGCAAAATTGGTGACAAGTTCAAATGCAATCCTTCAATCTGCTGATAAATTGCTTATAAATAGAAATGAAATTATTGTTTTAATTAGATTCTGGAATTGTCCTGGCTCTTCTACTTGAGTACCTTATATGTGATTTAAACAAAATTCAGTTATAGTTAATTGTATTTTCGAGTCCTTTGTTGTCAGACATGTCGTCGAATTGAATATAAATTCCCAGATTCAATAAAAGTCATCCATGTCATCCATGTCCACAGGATATACAAAACTAGTTGGCGTTTCATAATCAATCAAATCATTATAAGTGATACTTGATAAGTCAAATTAGTCTGCACGATGTCTGCAGGGAAGTGCCATTTAAGAGCGAAAAGAATACGCATCTCTGATTATTATTCCTGGATAATTATTAATTTCATAGATTATTATTCATATTTGATTGTGTTAAACAAATTAGTATTATTGCTCTTTAATATTGTCTTTATTATACAAAGGTGTTCAGGAGCATTTTGTTTGGTCATCCTTGTCCTGTTTTCTTTCGTGCAAACATTGGCCAGACTAAATTTGACTAAATTTGATCAGACTTAATTTGCTGCTAGGTCAAGTATCACTTTCTTAAGACATATAATGTTTGTCAGTATTAAGAAATATTTAATTTGAAAATTTTTGCCTCCATTTGCCTTCATTACGTCTGTCCTTATTTTTGCAAAAAAAATTATAGCTTTTATTAGAAGGAAAACCTAAGAACACCAGAAATGGATTGTCTTAAAATCAGAAGTAACCAGGGGAGTGGGTCAGCCTGAAACCCCTGCCGTCGTAAAATTTTGGAAACTTATCCCTTGACTCCACTCTAAAATTTTGACCAAAGTTTTGTGAAAAAACTACGCCTGAGGACGAGCTTGGTCATCTCTGCTTGAATTCCATGACAAATGTCAGATACAAAAGAAGTAATTGATTGTTAACACGAATTAACGCGTATTTCTTCATTGATTGCTATTGACCTAGCACAAACAGTATATGTGCTATTAATGATTACTATCCTCTATCTCGTTATGAGAATAACTTTTTTCATATTTTTTGTATTCTTAAGAATATCCAACTGAATGAAACCAAAAATTAGGTTAGATTATGAACAAGAACAAAAATTGAGGTTTTATTCTTGTTTACTATACTATTAACACTCGTCATAGGCTTCCAATGATTCAAATAACTGAAAATAATAATTCTCATTGATTTTACGGTACTTCCCAATTGAGAATCGAAGTGATTCAAAGTGATTAAGGCTGTTTTTCAGAATTACAGGGATGAGAGCCCCTGACCATTATGGCCAATAAGAGGCTACACGTGTCGATTACTACTCATGTATTAAAACATATTTGCAGTCGGCTTATAAGAAAAGTTTTCTTTGGAAGACCTTTACATCTAAAAAACACACTTTGAATTGAACAAGCACATTCGGAGAAATGTGATTAATACTTTTCTTTTGAAATGAAAAAATAGAGCAGAAAATAGTTGGTTTCAAAGACTGGTTAATATTGAAAACTATCACAATTAGTTTCATTGGAAAAAATCGCATCAAAACAGGGAAGTCATGAATATAACTACAAATCAGACGAACTTTCATTTGAAAAGAAGTGATTTCTTTTCAATTTTTAGACTATAATTAATTTTGTTTTTCTGATATTTAACTAGAACTCAATCTATACCAGGGATGCAATAAGGGGGCGACTGGTTCGGTCCAATGGATGGAAAATTATGGCCTTACCCTGGCCTTCGAAGGCCCAACATTAAGCCGTTTCCTAAGACCCGACTTCTTCCTCCTTAGAGGATCATAATCTTGCATCTCTGATATATACATTTTATGTCTTGAAGTCACCAGTAGTAAGAAGCTAGGATGTTTAAATTGCAACGTTTAGTATTTGAGCAAAATTCTATACTAGCAAAAAAGAAAAACAGGATATTTAAATTTTTATTCTGAAGAAGAAAATTCTATTCAACAAATAGGCTTTGAAATTAAGCATTGTTATGTTCAAAAGCCTCAAAAGTAGCTAGGCTATTTCTATTGTTCTTTCGTGCAATTTTTATGGAGCGCCCCAAGTGTTGAACCATTATTTAGTTTTCATAATAATGGGGTTTTTAATCAAAGTTTATAAATTTTAGATTAAATTCATCTTTGTTATTCTTGGACAATGCTGCAATTATTCAAAATTTAAATTATCAAGCCAGAAACTCAAATTTTTACAGTTACATTCTATTGATTATCATTTTCCCAAGGTAAGAGTCAACGAACTTGCTAAATTTGCTCTTAACTCAAAGATTAATTAATTAAATTTTTAATTAAAACCTATTCTCTTTTGGCGAATATTAATGGTTTCGACGAAGACTTCTTGTGTGGAATAATTAGCAAATTATTGCCAAGACTTGGATAAGAGGTCTCTAAGCGAAAGTGAATTTGGAGCGCATGTACGACATGTGCATCCCATACATCCCATTGAACAACGGCTCCAAAAGCTATGTCAGCGGAATCAGTCGTCATTGAGAGACTTGCCTGAAGTTTGTCAGCCCTACCGCTCCTATCAGTTTGATTAGTAACTGATGTGAATTTATTTTCGTTCAGTTCATTGATGGCATCGTTTCAGTCAATAGAGATATTGTCCCACAAATGAAATCTTCGCTCCAATTGAGAGCCAAAACTCATTTGGCTTTAGTTTTACCACTAATTGGGTTTACTCTGCATTTTGTCGAGTTTTGTGCAGCGAATCCAGAATCGGGTAAGACATGCAAGAATTGACGGTGCATGGTAACTAAATCAATTTGTGATGAATCAATTTCAGTTGATCTCAATGCACTTTAAAATCTTTTTCCCCATCTTTCCAATGATTTCCCCAAAGATTCTTATTTTTTATTTTAAGGTATTTTATGCTTCAGTTGTAAGTTAAAGCACTTCAATTGAGTTTTGGGTTTCTCATCATTTTTTTGTTGAATTATTTTAATCTGGATTAAGTTTTTTAATTAATCTTTTCATGGAGATTACTTCCAAGGACCTTCCAACTAATTCTCTACTTTTTGACTTAACTTCAAAATTATCTTCATGTGAATAGCCTTGTCAGTTTTATTTTTAAATAAATTATTCTCTATCCCTCCCTCCCCTCCCTTTTCTTCCCTCTCTTCTTAAAGCTTTAAATTTTGCATCAAGCAACTTAACTTAAACTTTAACTTTTTTGAGTGAAATGACCCCAAAGCCCATTGAGATAAGACATACTTCAGAAGTCAATTGAATTATTTTTTTTTCCAGATTTTTAACTCTTGAAAATTAATTGTAATATTGTAAAGACTCGAGGCATAAATCCAGGAGTGCTCTCAGTTAAGGTTATTAATCCATTGAGTCATTTGATTAAACAAATTGAATTAAATTCTGTTTAACTGTAAAGAATTTTTTTTCTTCTTCAAAGGTTGAGATTTAGTCAACCATTTGATCCAATTGTCAAAAAAATGAATTGAAGTTTGAGTTTTGTGTATTTTAACCCGGCTATACAAATGTGCATGCTTCAATTCACCGTTTGAAAGTTTTTATTTGTTCAATTTATTCTTGTATTTATTAATTCTTGGTAAGAATGAAATGTTTATCCAAAATAGGAATATTTTTCTGAGCAAAGGATTAAATAAAAATAGGATTTGGAAAACGAATTTGATTTTCCTATACTTGTATTAGATTACTATCCGAGGTATAATTGATTTTATCATTTGATGCATAGATTTTGTCAGAAATGTTTGTTTTTCACATCAAACGATTGAATGATCTTTTCGTTTGACATAATTGCAGATCAATTGGAATCGAAAGCAAACGCCGAATGGAATTCCGATTTGGACCCTAATGACAATTTTGTGCCGAACAGCAAAAAGACTCAGTGCTCGGGCATTGATGTGATTAAGTGCGACAATGCCTCCGAAGTCTGTTTCCAGCCGGAGTCCATGTGCGACGGCATATCTGACTGTCCCAACAGCTTCGACGAGTCCGTACAGCTCTGCGGTCAGTCTTTCCACTCATTTATCTTAATTATGATGTTTGTTGTCATTTGATGTCATTTGTTGTCATTTCAATTAATATAAATCCCATCACAATCTGATCCTCACTTTTTTCATATCAATAATTTCCTGCTTACATTCCATTGGTTTATTATTTGTGACATAACCAAGATGATTCAATAATATTCTCTAATCTCTAAACTTAGCTTGACCTTTTTTTATATATTTTCTCTAATCTATGACTTTAGAAATATATTCAAATGATTTATAAGACTAATGGCGCGAAACTAAATAATTAATGATATATACGGTTAATGTAAATAAAGTTTTTATTGGATTTTTTCGCTCATTTTAATTAATTAATGGTCCGTTAAATTGGGTTAAATTGGGTTATGTTTGCCGTAATATCTTTATTAGAATCCAATATTTGGTTTTACTCTGGCGTGGGTTGTCTTTCGAGTCTTCGAGTGAGTGGTTTGTCTTTTGTTTTAATGGCGACTCAGCTCTCATTGATTTACTTTTTTCAGATAATGTCTCAGTAAAGAGGGATCAGACCAGACATGGCTAAGCTCATCGACCTTAGGCCAGAATCAGGGGGAGTCTAAGCTTTCTTGGAACAAAATTTTGTAAGGGTTCATCAGGGTATAAAATTGTACCTAAACTTCGATTTTTTCGGGTTCTCAGTGGGTATTTTCGGTCTGAGGGGGGTTTCGAGCTAAGCCACCTGACCATCCCTGGATTAGAATAACTGTCCTTTAATTAATGCTTCAAATCCTTTGATCATTAAGTGATTTGTAAAACAAGTTAACAGCAAATAGTATACGATTTCTGACGTCTTCCCAAACAGTTAGAAAAAGTGCTGTTTTTAAAAAGACATTACTTTATATAATATTTCACTTTCGACTGAACACCTCTTTCGAGTAAACTTTTTCCGCTGATAATTAATTATTTCAATCCATTTATTCGGACGAATACCAGGATTAGTGTTAAAATTGCTTTAAGTGGAGAATTGTGTTATCCATTAAAATATTATTTTCAATCGTTTAAAAAATGACATAAATCAGTGATTTATTAGATTTTCTTTAATGAAAAATAATTGTTTCCTTCCTTTTGATGAGTAAAACAAAAATTGGATCCAAATCTCTACTGATTTGTCGATAATTTGTTTGAATTTAGGGAATGAATATTCAATATTCCGATGAATAAACTTGCATGCTTAATTTAGTATATGCGATGAATCTGATAAATTGCTGATAAAATTGCTTGCTCAATAATCAATCATCGAAATGTTAGCACAATTTAATGATAAGTTTCGATTGAAATAAATTGAATCCAAGATATTATAGAAGATAATTGATTATTTTGACCAAACATTTTCAATAATACCCTGGACAAAAAATCCTGGGATATAGTAACTGTTGTGTTGAACACAAAACTTCTTGACTTATAATTTGTCATATTTTGCGATTAAATTCTTTGATTAATTGTCGAACAATTTTGAGCCCAAAGTTATCTATCATTCGTTCGATAAAACAAATGATAAATCTTTTCTGAATTGAGGCAAAACTAAGACATCCCTTCCCTGCCTCCACTCCTTCTCTCCATTTGCTCTCCTGTAATATAAGCTCTTATGAGTCGCTCCGTTATTCGGAAATTGCTGATTGATGTTTGGATAAAGAGTGAAATATTTTTCTTTTGTCAATTGTGTCATGGTGACTTTTCCCTCTAAAGTGATTGTCACTCGAGTATTGAAATTTAAAGATTGGATTTAGTCTTCAGAAGTGTCTGATTTCGGAGACAAACATTTCCATTGAAAAGATTAAATTTTCGCCATATGTGACATCCCATTGATTAGAAGAGAGCAATGAATTGGATTTTCTTACCTTTACATTCAAAGTTGTTATATTTGCATGCTAAACATTTATACTCAAGGGAATTCTCTGCTTTGAAACACAACTTGTGTGTTGGACTAAATAAGTGTTGAACCAGAAAATTATATTCAAGATCCAGTTTTATATTTGATGCCTTCCCCTAATCTCTCTCTTAATAAAAGTTAGAAAATCAGTGGTATTATGGTTGATGAACTTGGACATATCTTATTTATATGTAAATTAATAATTCAGATGTGCGAGCATAATTTAATCATTACAAGTTATAAGCAAGAGTTCAACGAAATATAATTATTAATAATTAATAACTCTCTTGAATAATGAGCTTGAACCTAATGTATGTGAAACAGCCTGTTCAAACTATTTTGCACACCTATTGTGCCCTTTCCTCACCTTTGCTCAATCAGTCAGCCTTTTAATGATTGTTTGAAATCTCTTTTCAAATAAATTCTATGCAATGTATGAAATGTATAAATAAGTGTCGAGAACAACAAAACTTTTCTTTTCATGATTTTCAAACATTGCTAGAACATTCCAGGAGCTGGTATATTGAATTCGAAAAATTTCTATTAAAAATTTCCACTGTTTATATTTAAATAGGGTAATTATTTCGAAACTTCTAGTAATTATTTTTTGAAGCGGAAACCTGAATTTAAATTGACTTTAATGCTCCTAAAGTTCAAGGATGAGTTTGATCGGAGACCATAGGGAGAGCATGGTAAAATTTTGGTTTACAAGGGATATAGTCCATTGACCCCCTCCCAGAACACTTCTAAAGCCAATGATGCTTAAGAACAGAGTTGCATATTGAACCAAGAATATAAAATAAGGGGGTGATATGTTCAAAAATATTTATGGACTAGCTGATCTGT
>JAQGBD010001416.1:0-16182 GCA_034698165.1 Punctoribates punctum | reverse complement strand
GCCATCCGTGGACTGAGACAGTTTTTAAGACAATTTTTAAGACAATTTGCGATCAAATTTGTGGTCAGATCTGAGATGAAAACAATGGTTTCAAAAACTAAGTTATGGTTTATTTGTCTTTCATTTGAATTCAATGAAAGGGTTTTTAAAAAACAAGTTTTTTGAATGATTTTTATGATTGAGTGGACGACAAAAGTTGATTTCAGTCAATGAGGTGTTGTTTCGGGTCTTTCCGATGAGTAATAGTTGAACACAACTCTCCAAATGAGTACCTAGCACTTTGATTTTTGTGTTGGTCTCGTGATATGACTTTTCAATTGATGAGTCATTGGGGGGGGGGGGTCTGGTAGTCGGTGGGCTTCCTGAAGAGGCCGCAGAGGTTGTAGTGGAACACCACGACATCTCCTCCAAGAATGCAGTTTTGAACCCCTTCTCGGAGTACTTCTTCCAAATCAGAGGCCAGTCATTGAAATAAATATCTTTGAGCTTCGCTTCCGCTATGATTTAGTTGGAGTTTTTGTCCGGTGAGGAACGGTATCATATTTGGGTAGGTATTGGCGCCCACCTCATTATAGCCCCTGAGCTCAAAGAACTTGTGTTTATTCAGTAGTTTTTCTGATCGGATGAAATGTCTTTTGAAATTGACATAAGAGGTGGCATCGATGGCCAGGAGTAAGACATTCGGTACTTCCGAAGCACTGGTTTTGTTCACAAATGGTATCAGAGGTATGACCTCTTAGTGGATGATATCTGAGTCCGAGTTATTTTCGGTCGACTTTCCGCTCTTCAAAAGGAATGTTCCGATTATAGCACACGATATAAACGAACTCAAAGGTAGGAAAGGGGTAAATCCTTGAGTTTACAGCCCCTGGTCTTTATTCTCTACTTTATATGGTCTTTGACTCTGATGTCAGTCATCTGTTACTCAATCAGTTGATCGACGGTCTGAGTGTCGGACAGTTGTGTGTAAAGTGTTTTCACGGACTTTATTGGCGGCCTTTTTATCTCTGATATCAATCGTGTCTTTGAATAACTATCACATTTTGGTAAACAATTATCAGTTAATAGTTTATTCTGTGCGGCGAACCGTTAGTTAATTATTTCGATGTTAAAAAAATATGTTAAATAAAAATTGTTCAAGGTATAATTTACAAAAAATGACCAATTTTGTGTCCCCAATATTAACCACATAAATGCAATCTTTATAAAATGAACAAGGGTGTTATTTAAAAATTACTGTTCTTAAGTATTTAATTTCTGCATTAAATTTTTAAACGCCCTTGTTCCTTTTCATTTTAAACTTAGTTTAAATAGATTATTAACAAACAATTATGTATAAGCTGTGTATTAATTCATGAGATAATTTAACCAAGATAACAATTCACTCACTCATTATAATTGAATTTATACCAAGAGCTCCAACTGTTTGAAATGAAAATATACAGAATTATGACTACAATAGAGGTATAAATGATTAATAAAAGGCTCCGGGTATCAGACCTCATTATTTTAAGCTAGGTAATAAACAATTATGACACCGATTAGATTATCCTGATTAACAATACTCTCTACAAATGGAATAACACGTTTTCATTGATAAAGTTGCCATGTTTAAATATTACTTTTGTTTCTAATTAATTTGAAAAATATAAGCAGGGTTAAACGCGACTGATCTTATTCTAAGGAATAGAAATCCGATTCCGCTATGAATTGTTCTAGATTCTTTGAAAATACTATTAGTATGAATTGAGCGATGAATTTAGCAAGATAATGTTTGTTTAAAATGGAAGGGGAAGGACTCCACGAAAATATACTAGGTGAGTTGGAAAAAGGTGAATTTTTTTTTCAAGTTTAAATATAAAAGAAAAGATTTTCTCGCCCAATGATCTAGCTACTTTGAAATATGAATGATATTAAATTGAACTAAAATAGAAGATTACAGTCATTAAAATCGTGGCAAAATTAACCAAGATAATTTTGAGGAGTAAATCAACAATAAGAGTTGTATTTAATTTAATTGAAAGCAATTTTTTTCATCATCTTGAACATTTTCAAATATAAGAGCAAGATGAAAAATGAGAATTCTTGATGAATAAACTTTTTAATGAAATTTTATTCAAAAGTTGACTAAAAACTCAAATTACTTGAACTCAAACATTCAGTGATTGAAAAGTAAATGAAATAGTTTTAAATTCTTTATTAATTAGAGTAAAAAATGTTAAACTTTTAAAACAATCATTAATTAGATTTAAATTAAAGATATGTTTAAACAAAATATTTACAGAATTTTGTTTGAAATTAAAATTCTAAACTCAAAGAAATATTTGATAACAATTAGTGTTTTGTAATTAAAAAAGAAGAGATCAAATCAATTATCACCGAAACTGATAGCAAAACAACTCATTCTTCGCCACTAAAAGTCAACCGAATTATGATTTTATAATTTATATCTATTTTTGTATTTATTTTAATAAAATTTAATTAATATTTGTTTAAATCAATTCTTTCAAATGCCATGTTCTTTGTTCTCGATAACTTCAGTCCTTAATTCAGTGAATAATAGCTTGGTTATTTTATTTAATAGATTTCAATTGAAACTTAAATTTTCAGTCCCGTTAAGTGCTTATTCGGATCGAAACTGTTCTTGTAAGTTTCTAACACCTTTGCATTTAAGTTCACCCGGCTTATATACCAATTATTTGAAGGAAAAGTATCAGGAAATTAGCAATGATCATTTTCGGATAGATCTTGCTTAATTTACTATAAATAAAATGATTTAATTAATTACCATATAATTAAAGGTTTTTCTTCTTGAGGTTAATTCAAAAATATATTAACATACCTTGCTAATTAGAATTACTATAAATAAATTTGGTTCACATAGAGATGGTTTGGCCTAGTGATAAAAATATGAGTACCCTAGGCTACCTTTCTTAAGATTAATAAATTCTTTACTTGATTATCTCATCTTGCTTTGTTGATCAGAATTTAATTCCATAACCATGGTCAATTAAATCAAGTTCAGATTAAGGAAATTCTTGGTGAGAAAGTTTGTTAATTAATTCAAATATAATTGTATTTTAGCATGATGATTAGCACATTATCAAATTACATGAGTAATCTCAGTCAACATCAAAGAGTTCAACAAAAATGAAGTCAAACAACAGAATAAATGATTGAATAGTTTCCGGAAATTATTAATAAATTATTTATTTAACAAAATATTTAATGAAAATCAGTGACTAATCGATGGGTTTTTCCAAACTCGAGATGAGTGTTGACAAATATTCCCTCTAAAAGTAATTCCAATGAAGACATAGAACTTAGACAACTGTCCTATGAATTAAAAACTATTGACGATGAGATCAAATCATTTATCACCGAAACTGATAGCAAAACAACTCATTCTTCGCCACTAAAAGTAAATCGAATAATGATTTTGTAATTTATATCTATTTTTGTATTAATTTGAATGAAATTCAATTAATATTTGTTTAAATCAATTCTTTCAAATGCCATGTTTTTTGTTAAGAAATGATCTAGATAAGTTTTCAAAGCGGATAAATAGAAGTTTATTATTGTTTTACCAAGAATTTCTTCTTCATAATAAAATGATCAAGAACAAGTTTTGAATGCTGTAAAAGTTTATTATTTTTATAATTCAGAATCCAAAGTTCAATCTATGAATGACCTAGAACAATTATTGACAAAATAAACAGCTATTAATCAAATACCAGGATAAATTGCTAACTAATTGCACGATTTAACCTATTGACGACTTTAAATAATTGGTTCTTGGTAGAAAACAAGTTAATTTAAAACATTTAAATTATTTATTCTTCCTTTAATTCATATTTGATGAGTAAAATTCTGTTCCTGGTACAATTTTCTTATTGATCAATATAGATTTTAGATGTTTGAATCAGATTATCATGGTTATTTCCACCATAAACTTGTGAAATAGAGGACAGACTAATGCACAACAAATTCAGAGTCAATTAAGTAATATATGTATCATGGAAATTTTTAAGGTGGGGGCGTTTTCTTGAGTCGTATATGAGATTTACAAACAAATGTTTAGTTAAAATATTTAATTCAATTGTGTTTTGTTTTTGATTATTGTTTTAATCATTTAATTATTTTAATAATTTTATTGAATTTCAGTTTTAAAGTCAAAGAATTTGTTTATATTTTGTGCAAAACATGTGTTTTAATGACATTTAGTTTGAAGTGATTTTAATTTTCGTCATTTTAATGACAATTTATTTGTGTAAAGACAATTAAAATCATATTAAAATTGATGGCCAACAGAGATAATGACATTTTTAATGAATTGAGTGAAGAAAACCGAAAATATTTTAAAGACAGTGAAGAATATGTCACTTATTTACATAATTTGCAAATTATTTTCAACAATCGGCATATAATCTACTCATCGGAAGGCAGACAAGAGTTCAATCATTTACAGGATGCCATTAATTCTGTCATTCCAACGGCTAAACTGATCCATCAATCGGGTAATGAAGAGTCAGTCGAATATCACTCCAATAGTAGGAACAGAAATGAAGGCAATGCCACCCAAAGTGTGGGAACACCAGAAGAACCGCCACTAATAACAACGACTATAACCAAATCCAAGTAATTTTTGAAAATCACTAAAAAATATTACAAAAATTCAATTAATTTGTTTTGATTTAGTGATGACTCAAACAATCAGAGCTCTGTCGACAATGAAGCCCAGGATTGTGGACAGGCTTTCAAAAGGCCCCGATTGAGGAAACGCCCAATGATTGATCACAATATCGACACAGAATTACCGGAACCGGAAGAGGCGCCCAATTCTATGCTATTATTGCAAAGAAATAATTCCGACGAAACCACTCAATCGTATGTCTGTCCCAACCCTTCCTGTGATGAGTCGTTTCCCACGGACACAGAATTACCGGAACCGGAAGAGCCTGTCCCACGTAAAAGAGGTCGTCCCAGAAAACTGTATGTCGTTGAAACCGGTGCCCGAAGAGAAACACTCGAAACAAGTGTCCAAAGAGAAAGAGGAAGGCCTTCAAAATCTTCGGTCGGCCCATTTACCTGTGTGTTCGATGGCTGTCCCTTCCGATGCGATGATAAAAGACAATTGAATTTACACAAGTGGGACACACATAGAGGAGAGGCAGTGAAAAGAAAAATTTTTTGTCGAATCGATGGCTGCAACTACTGGTGCCCAAAAGCTAAAACCATGAAAGCGCACATGGTCAATCACTCAAACAACAGGCCATTGAAGTGCGGAGTCTGTCAGAAATGTTTTCACAACGAATACCTTCTGGAGAAACACCAAATAGTTGACCACAATATGGTCTTAAGTCAGGCCTAACACTCCCTCAGCGAACAGAATATTGGTTCCAATCAATTGAATACTTTTATAGAACAAATCAGTTATAATTCGTGGCTTACAAGAGGTCCGCACAGTAGAGGGGACTCTTCAGTCAGAGGAAAGCCAAACATTTCTCAGCACTCAATTAACACAATATATTTCACTCAGGAATGAGTTTTATTGCTTTTAATATCACTTTAATGTCAAATATAATCCATTTTATTGTTTTTTTTTATAAATTCTATCAATTTTTATGTTTTTAATTAATATTTACTAAAAAAATCTCATTAAATATGCATTTATTGTAATCTATTTTCGGTTTAATAAAAAGAACCTAATTCAACAGATCTAGATCATTTGATGACATTTGATTTGGTCTGACTTTTAAATTGAGTCATTTGATTAAAAAACTAATTAATTGCAAATTAAATGCAAATCAAAGAGTCGTTTGTTTTCGAAACGATTTCAATACTGAAAACCGATTCAAGTTTTGAAAACAAATCAATAGTTAAGATGTCTTTGGCTCTGATTTCACTCTTGATTTTCATTGGACTCATTGGAGTAATGGCTCAGGAAGTGGTGGTCAGTTTTAAGTTAAACAGCAGCAGCTCTATCGAAGAGGAGGCGCACAACCATAGGGGTCACCGGTATTACCACCTCCGCCGCCATCACCACCACTCCCCCTATCGGTATGAGGACTGCCGGGAGAGGAGCGGCTCCTGTGAACACTGCATCCATAACACGGACTGCTATTACTGTTCTCCCGATAAGTCGTGTCATTACTACCAAAGGGGTGGCCATCGGTGGCGTCAGGAGTGCCACCACTTGCGGGACATCTATTGGGACACCTGTTCCCTCAGCGTTCAGTCAATGGCTATCATTTGCTTCTCTGTCTTCGGATCAATGATCTTGGCGTCGATGATCGCCTGCTGTGTGTTCTGCAAGTCGTGGGACAGGTGTAGGGAAGGGGTCCGCCAACGACAACAACAACAGTGGACTGAAATGCAAGACAGACGGCTCCGGGATATGACTGAACACCAGACAGACCGCCGACAGCAGAGGAATAGCTTTCTTAAGGAGTTTAGAGCGAAATATATCAGACGTCCGGCCATTGGACAGCCATCCGGTGGCCAAATACCGGCCTCTCCTGTCGTGAATACCGGCAAAAGTTATGTAAGATTTGAATAGTGTTTCACTCTATGGGTCACCAATTGGTGAACCCTTTCCTCTCATTTCAATTCAAGTCATCCCTTAATTTGTGTTTAATTTTAGTTTTAATTCAATTGAATTACAATTTTAATGAATTTTCAATTAATCTCTTTTTCGTGTTATTTGACTGAAATCCATATGTTTTTTGTGAATAAATAATTAAAAACAAATAAGTATTAGATTTCGTGTATTAAGTCTTGAGTTATGGTGTGCTATAAGCCGTTCCCTTCGGTTTGAGTTTTGAAAATATTTATCTTTTTATTTGGAAGTCATATGAAAACCAATTTTAATCAGAAATATTTGTTTCACAATTTGAGCCCTATTTTTGAGTCTGATATGCGAGGAGTAGATCCACAGCACAGCCTTAGCACAGGTGGGCTCTGATTTCAAGAGCAAAGTTCAAAGTTTAAGATTTAAAGCCAAGTCTTTCACATTTTTGATTGTCGTCTGAAAACCACTTAATATTGATATTCAATTGAATAGATTAGCGCCACTCAATCAGTACGTAACAGATTGAGTCCAATTAATAGTCATTTTCCTCTCTTACCAAGAACATATTCGAAAATTTTCACAGGATAATTTAAAGAATCCAAGATGGGAATTGCTAAGAGTTTTGGTTTGAGATTGCATTTAAATTCTGCAAGCTAACATTTGTTTTAGAATGAGCCAGAATTTACGTACTAATTGGCTGTTCCATCGACACAAGAATTCGTATTTAATCAATAGAAAGCAATTGACTTATTTTAATGACTTTATCGTCAGATTATATGAGAAATGTGTTCATAAATATTCTCGTAATTCAAGAGTTGAGACAAATTCTTAAGAAAATGTATTAATCAGAAGAAAAGCTCTTATTTTGAAAACTCTCTCTGAAGAGTAGTTTTTCCCAATGAATAGTGAACTCAGACTTTTGGCGCCTTTTTCTTTGAATTACTCGTTTTGGCGAATATTTGGAATAGTTTTCAGATAAATATAGTCTTAAATCTTAATTATTTGATTAGAAGTTTAATTAATTTATTGGCTTTTAATCACAATTTTGTTAATTGATTCCTATTTTTCAACTAAAATGTCCGGAATCTCAAGAATTTCGATATCGAGTCAACTCTTTTTTGTGGGTATTTTTCTCAAATAAATTCTTTCAAACGGAAAGTTTCCACAATTTTACAGAAAAAATCCTTAAAAAACACATTAAAACCCCTTTTACTTGGAATACAGTCCATTGGATAGAGAACAGGGTATTAGAGGTAAAGAGGGGTTCGACTGTCGCTCAAGAATTTGTGAAAACCACTGAAAAGAATAAATAAATTGAAATAAAAAAAATTTTGACCGAATTTTCCACAAAATTTAATACCTTTTCTATCCATAAATCAATGAATTCTGTCTCTTCTGAAAAATACCCACAAGTCAGGGATGTGCAAGGTCAAGTGCCGAATTCTTGAACTGGAGCATGAAATCTATATTTATAAACTTGGAAATAAATGTCAAACACTTCTCGAGGAAGTGTTAGAACAAAAAAAATTCAAACATTTTATTACTATTTCCAAATCAAAAGTATCTTGCTCAAATGATGCGGGTGTTTATTGCAGTCATCCCTTGCACAGCCCCTTCCAGTGATGTAATGTTAGTTAATTTGTTGCCAAAAACAGCCGGCGCTATAAATCTGGTGATTTCTTTCCCACTCATCTCCTGACTGAGTGAAGGGCTTTCCCTTAAATGTTATGCAAGTCTTCAGGAATTTCCAGAAAATTGTTGTTTTGTCACAAAATGTATCAAACGTTTCATCAGATATTTTAAAATAAACTTTGAAAACATTTTTCCGAAGCATTTCTTTTGCGCTAAAATTCAAACAAAGCGATGACTTCTTCGACAGTAATTTCAAAAACATTTTCATTACATTTAAGTAATCAATACTTTTTGAGAGCAAAGGGTGGGCAGAGGTGCCAATGGATTGGGTGGGCGTCCCTGTGTTCCCTTTGAAACCAATACTTCAGCCTGAATACCAAATTACCTAGCTCAAAGTTCAAGTTTAAATGCGAAACTTAATATTGAATCAAACGGATCAAATTCTGCGATTGACCTTGCTACTGATAAAATCAATGATCAAGGTGAAGCGGTGGCCCATTCCTGACCCGAAAACAATTCAAAAATATTTTATTTGTTCATTAGTTTTGTGTTTACTCTTGGTTTTAGCCAAACAAAGATAGCAATCATTTGCGCGGAAAAAATGCATTCAATTCTATGACTTCAATAAATAAATAAAAATTCAAATCAATTCAGTGAAAGAGTCAGAAAACTTTTAGTCGTGACCTTAAAAGGTCGTACTGTTATATACCATTGGAGAGGGATAGGGAGAGGGACAGACTTATAGCACAGGCGGCAGACATATAGCGACGGAAAGACTGTTAGATTCCAATCGAAGAGATTTTTCTACAAATAAAAAAAATCGTTTTTATATTCACTTAATTGAGTCCTTTTCTATCGCCGGAGCCGTCATGTGATCCCCAGCTTGGAAATTGCAGAATCACCAAGCTCAAATTTGACGGTATTTTCCGTTTAATCGGAATTCCATAGGCGGCAAGCATTTGCTAGATTAGTCTCATCTAAATTCTATGCAAATTGTATGGAAACCATTGCCTTGAAATTTGAATTATTCCGAGATATCCAAGAATTTAATCAAATAATTATTGGTTTAAAACAGTTTTCAAATTCAAATATAATTTATTATTGGATTTTATTTTACAATATTTACAAATTATTTACTCAAATGTCTCTAATATTTGGTATTCATTACCAAAACAAATGAATTAATTTATGAAAAACAAAACATAAGCGACGAATAAATTAGTTTTAAAACTATTCGGATCACTCTTATCAGAGTAATCCTAATTTAAACCCTAAGACAAGAACAAACAAACATCAAAATCATAGTAAACTAGCAGAAAAAGGGCTTAGTTTTAGCCAAAGTCGAGCTAAATATTCAATTCAATTAATAAAATTGTTTTTAATAATAAAATTATTGGAAATTATTTATAAATAAATTTTGAAAATTTCTATAAAATATATTTATATTTGTCTATAATTTTCTCACAAAAACACAGAACAGATAATTACACGAAAAAAACATAATCTATTAACTATTGGTCCTAGGCACATAGGCCATCACCCTGATCCTGTTGATGTTGCCGATGTAGAAGAGCATAAACTTGCCTGGCTCAGGGTCTTCGATAGAGTAGCCAAAGTTCTTGCCTATGACACAGGACCAGACTTCGTGGTACTTTTTCTCAATCATACGGCACATATGGTCGGCCACTTCGTCGTAGTCCTCCCCGTATTTGTCCAGCCCTTCGGTGGCGAAGTCGATGGCGTCGGTCTGCATGTGTTCCGGCATTTCCACGATATCGAAGTTTGTCCGGAATTTCCTCAGCTTTTCGTGTCTTTTTTGGCGCAGGATCCTCCAGCGAAGTATCCTGGTCGACAACTCCTTGTCTGACTTGCTTTCTGCTTCCACACACTCTGTTTTTAGCAAGGTTAATTTGAAAATTTAGAATTATAGCTCATTTTTAGAGCAGAATAAGTTCAAAAGTTCCGGAATTTTAAAAAACTAATAGAATTCTCAGTAATTTCTTTCGTTAACTGGTTTTAAGCTCAGAATAATAGCACAGAATGAGGACTGGGTATGAAATTAATAAAACTTACCAATAGGTGTGATGTCAATGAAGAAAAGGGTTAATAAAAGTATTAAAATTTGCATTTTTTCCGTTGAATTTGAATAAAACTTTTGAAAAGTTTTTGAAAATTGATTTGAATTCCAGTGTTTTGAGTGAAAACTTCACAAAACTTTTGAAAACTTTTTTGAATATCAATTAAATGATTGAATAGTTTTGCTATAATTGAAGCAAAAAAATATATAAATTTTGTGTCCGAACCGTTCGAAGAGCACTCGACAAATGAATTGAGTCGAGTGTTAGGTCTGTCCTCTCAATAGTATAAACTCTATTTGAAAGACAACTTGTTTTTGCAAACAATTTTCAATATCTTTATTGGGCTTTAGTTAGTCGTCTGTCTGTTTGAGAGCACAGCATATTAAGAGTATGGCAGCCACGACGCCGACACCAGACTATCCGATCCATTGGAGACTATTGTGTCGACAGTAATCCCTGTCTAAGAGCCATTCCTTAAAGAACTTAAACTCTATTTAATATCTGACTTTTCGACTCAAACTTTTAGGGAATTATTCTATGGATTAGTTGACTGTCTGTGCAATGGTTTGTGCGAAAAAAACAGAGCACCGGCTATGGCACAAACCCAGTGCCAAAATGTGTTCCCAAACAAAAACACCTAACAATTTGTTTTACCGAGTAATCAATTTTTGATAATTACACGGATCAACAGAACCGGTAGATAAGTGTCTCCCCTGTTTTGTTGGCCCTTGGTGACCCCTATTCCTAATTAATACTAATGGAAACGGCATTTATAATAGTAAACAGTTGACAGTCAGGTACATAAACGACAGGTGCGGTAAATGTTAAGGCATTCAGAGCTTCAAATTCTGTATTTTGTCGACAATTTTAAAATTAGTTTTACTTAACGTTTAGTCGGAATAGTAGTCTCTCTCTCTCTCTCTCTCTCTCTCTCTCTCTCTCTCTCTCTCTCTCTCTCCAAGAATTGAATTGAGATTTAAGATTAGTTTTAATGTTTGCGATACTCTATTGGCGTCTCTTATCTTAAGAGAAATAATAAAAAACTTCATAAGTATTAAAATTAGCGATAATTTTGATTATTTGGAGTTTTTTAGTCTTAATTTCTATCTCTTTCTCACAGACTTTACTCGCATTTCAATTATAATTTGATTATTACTTAAGATTTTGTTTAATATCTAATATTTGTTGAAAACTTGTCTTGGTATTTTTGCTTAAATTCCATACAGACTTAGCACTACCTTGCTTATGTTTAATTAGAATTAATGAATTTTTCATTATCATAATAATTTAACCAGGTAGAAATAGTTCTAACGACTTAATCAGAATAAAAATAGTTATCTTGCACAACTGTAAATTTAATTCGGAAATTATTCTATCTATGAATTCAAACAAGCATGGTATTTTTTGGAATATATCGAGCAACTAAACTTTTTAATTTATTCCCCACTTTAACCAAGAATATAATAATTATTTATACTAGGAATGAACTATATAGAATTCCATTGTAAGTACCTTGGTAAAATCAAAACATTTTTCAACAAAAAAAATCCGTTTATTTTTTGAAATCAAACCTAAATTACAAAAACAAATGAATGAAAACAAAAAACAATACAAACATTGAGTGAAAACAAGACCTGAAAAGTGAAAACACGTTATGTCTTGAGATTAAAGTCTAAAGAAGTAAATCAAATAATATTTAACCGAAATATTTGTATAAATCAATTGAAGTGAAGTCGTTTTGAATGTGAAAAACAAATCTTTAGACACAGATATGAGGTCTTAATTAAGACAACAAAAGGACTTCCTATCAGTCAATGAGAATATAATATTCGGAATCAGTTTTTATTGAATGAGATTAGACCTGAAATAACGAGTTATAAACACTTGAAAAGTACACTATTTTGAACATGGTTCAATTGATAATAATTGGTAATCTACCAAGATTAAGTGGCTTGACAATGTCCAAGGACATTTGCCTAAGTGTTACCTGTCTTAGCATTGGTATCAAAGATAATAAAAGTGGCGTTTCTTAGGGTTTACATCAGAATTGTGTTGTATTTATAACAAGCAAATCATATTCTAGAATGATCTAGATCAATAAATTACAAATAAGACAAATATTTAGTTGATTTATACCTTGCTCAATGTAAAATGTGAAGTCAGAATTAAGAAGAGAGTAAAAGATTTTTTTGATGAATGTCTCATCTTGGCATTTATTCTTTAAGTAGCTAGGTCATTTGAAAAGTGGAAAATTCAGAAATCAATTGAGAAGTTTTGTGATAAATATTTCAATCAATTGTTGTGTTGTCTTATGTGGAGAATAATTGACGTAATTATTAATTATTATTAATTATTATTAATATCTCTCACTTCCAGTCTTCTAATCGAGGCATTAATTTTGGCAATTGTTCGCTCATTTTTGGCATATTTCCGATGGAAAGCTACAAAAATCTGGTGGAAAGGGATGAAAATTCACTGATTAGATATAAAATACTAAAAGTTAGATGACCAAGATGCACGGAAAACAGGAAAAACATAACTTATTTAAAGTTCAACGACCCTAGGAAAAATTCCTGTTGAAAATTTCAATTCTAACAGAAAGGTGCTTCCAATTAGTGACAGATCTATTTCACACCTCATATCAAAAGGATCCGAACACTTTTGACACTAAATTAATTTGAAATAAATCCTGAATTCAAATCTGTTTGGAAACTATGCGCCGATTAATGCCTTTAAGCCTTTTATTGAGAAAACTGATCAGTAAATAGACTTCAAGAGTACATTGACTTATGGATAGACAGCGCACTGTCTTATTGTTTAGGTGAGGGCTGTCATACCCTACTGGTCTCAATTATTCGATAACTGGGTGGTCCCAGGTAATCCCTAGTTAATTAATCGATCAAAATTTCACATTCGTTTTCTTCACGTATGCATTTTTATAATGAACAGGGCCAATTGGATACTCTCAACAACGGAGAATGTTTTATGTTTTGCACTTGGTCAATTTGAATTTAGTCATAACTTGTGAATAGACAGGGATGAGCTTGGTCAGACGCCAGTGATTATCAAGCACCTTCGATCAGGGGGTCTTCAAGAGGGGGAATTTTTTGCCGACCCTAAAAAAACCTCAAAATTTGGACCAAGGAAAAAAATTGTTGCTTGGCTTTAGTCGGCGGCGGGGGGGGGGGGGGGGTCTTTCGTTTAAAACTTAACGGGGTATTAACCCTTTACCCCCTTTGAGAGTCACTGGTCAGACACCATAGGGGATGGCCATAATGTTAAAGATTTTGGTTGTCCTAGCTCATCTCTGTTAACATTCTTGGTCAAATTGATAACTAAAGTAACAAGATAATCAACTTACTGTATCCGCTGACACAGGGACAGGCATCGACGTAGATGTCGGCCTTGACCTGGGCGTTTGAACACTTCTCGCCCTTCACTGCCTTTGGCTGACAGGACCTGACTTTGGTAGACCTGTCCAGAAGACAACAGCCCGACTCGCAGTCACGTGAATAGGTGCACATCTCTCCCAAATCCCGGTTCGTCTAAAATATTCAATTAACAAGTTCAAACAAAATCAATAACTCATCAAAAAATGGTTTGATATTAGAATTTAAAATAAGCTAGATCGAATAATTTGGTTGAAAATTGTAAATTTATATCTAGTTAGTTTTTCAGTATTAAAATAACCAAGTTTAAGCACGGAATTTCATCGAGCCACATTTTTCAATTAAGAATATCAATTTTAATTCTATTAAGTTAAACCTGGTCATAATAAAAATTTTAAATAGGTGAAATTAAAAGACGACCTTTTTACCATTTAAAAAGTTACCAAGGTTTATTAAACTAATAAATAAGTGCCATTCAATAGCATGTAATTACATTGACACACAAATGTCACTAATTAATCAAGGTAACTGATCTAACTAATTAATCAAAAACAATCTAGAGCCAATCTAAAGTTTGAATTGTTTGGAAAAAAAATTTGAATTGCAATTTGAGCAAGACACAATCGCCTGTCAAAGTTACTGACCCTTCTGGGTGGCTCATCGATGGGCTTCTGCATCATGTCGTCGCCCCAGTCCTCCTCCTGGAGGCTTATCCACCGGGCCTTCGCCTGTTTCAGGTCCGAGTCCTTAAACTTATAGTCCTTTTTGTTGTACGGCTTTCTCGCGTATTCGGCCCCAACCAACACAACACACATCAAACCAAACACCAGTGCTGTCAGAGTATTCATAGTGAGCTTGGTCAATTTATTTCAGTGAAATACGACTGAGACTATGATTTAGCTAGCTTATTTTCTTGAAACAATGGAAATATTGGCAGAAAAATGGCCACAATTATTACGAAAAGACAAAAACACAGATTATTTGATTAGCTTTATGTGAGAGAAAACTAGTCATCAACTCATAGAACGACTTCTTCTCTGACGAGGAGTGGGTTTACTTTCTGTGGGGAAAGACGTCACTTACTCTCGATCTCTAACCAAAAACTAGTAAATGGGTGTTCAGGTAAAGCCCTGTGCGATGGCAAAAGAAGGCCATCAGAGAGCACTTGAAGCCAGTCCTCCGTCAGAACCGCATTCTTCGCTCTCTTCTAATAGTTTTATAAATACATTATTCCTCTCATTATTCGTCTGAAACATTATTACAATGTATTTGAGTCGTGATCTTAAGCATAGATTGTATTTATATTTCACTTTCACTTTTGATTTGAGCCGATTTACAGTCGCTGCTCGATAATAGTGACCTAGATGCTGGATGAGCAGGCTAGTCTCATTGTTCTTTGCAGTCAATTGTAGGTTTTGTTGGGTTTTCGTCAGTAAAATGACAGTAATTCTCATATTTTTGTGTTTAACACAAACATTAACCCATTTTTAAGCTTAACTAGGTATTGTTCTGAGCATGGTGACTTCAAATATGTGTTAATTCAACGAATTGCAGTCTTTTTTCAGTTCATTAATTACTAATTGATGTCAAGAATTAAATAATAGTTTTGAAGGCTTTTCGCTTAAAAGTCGTTTTCATTGATGAAAAAATCGACGTCTAATCCACTATTTATGGCTTATCTTCTAAGTTATCCATTTAAGTCTGAAAAATTAAGTGACCTAGTTAATTTTCAATTGAGAGTTTGCGAAAATATTAAATCTCCCTGGTGGAAAAGTCCAATTTCAACGATTCCATCTTGCTCATATGATCACAATAGTCTTGAGTGGTTTATCCTGTTTTTCAATCCCATGTTATCTTCGATTTAGGCTTAGAGTTGGAAAAACCATTGAGTCATATATGAAATACAATATTATTGTTTCATTTTGTTCGAGGTCTTTATGATTCAATAGAAAACTCAAGTCTTCTAACACTCGAATCCATTAATGAGTTAAATATAATTTGATTTTTCAAAGAAAGTGTTCAAAAGAGGAGATGCGATGAACCTGCAAGAAATTCGCCACTCATTTGCATAATTCAAAGCCCGGGGCTAATTATTAACGATTAATTTGGTTCCAGGCCTTAGGTTACGCCACTCAGGAGTGAGTGATTCCGGTTCTCTGAACCAGTAATACATGTTTTAAGTAATGAGTTTAACTATTTCTGTGGTCAACGGCTTATAAATCGATGGATAGCACAGCACAGCACACAATAGTCGACTCCTGACGCCACTCAGCGTTTGAAACAATGACCCGGTCTCTGATCGGGGGAAACGGGTTTTTGGGATCAAATCTCTGATGGCATCGAAAAACAAACTCTACTTTCAATTGTATTGAAAACAATTTTGTTGAGAACAAGGTTTAAGTAAAACCCATAAGCACTGCATTTACCCTCATTTATAGAAGAACATTCTTTGAAATAATCAAATTTAAGATCAATTAAGCCTTTTTCTGTTGATAATAAAGAATTATGCCTA
>JAQGBD010001415.1:0-16182 GCA_034698165.1 Punctoribates punctum | reverse complement strand
GAGTATCCGCCGGAACTATGCGCCAGAGTGTGAAATCCGGGACAATCCCGGCTGGGCCGGGACACTTGGCAACCCTAGTTTTGACATTAAACCTAAATCTCATTTCAGAAGTATTTCAAACATCACTTTAAACTTGGAAATTGGTTTTAATGCCATTATTGAAAACACTTCCTTTGAGACACTGATTGAATTTGATTGGTTTAGCCATTAATTTAATGATTTGATAAATAATCAAACATTTAACTTGATAATACATAAAATGAAAAATTGATTCGCATTTTAATTAATTACATTATTTATACGAATCATAGAAAACAGAAACCATTGAATGATTTGCAGAGTAATCAAATTGAATGCATCTTTCAATTCATTGCTTTCATTGAATTCATTGTTTGATTTTATAATAAAATTTTGATTAATAAATAAAACATTAATATTGATTAGAATTTAATTTCAATGAACACAAATCAAAAGGAAAAGTGTCGACGAATTGATTAAATATTCTTTTATTGCGTTAAATATACAGAAATGTTGAGCAATGGGTTAATCAATAGATTTATGTAAAACTCTATAAGAGTTGTTATATTGAGTGTTAGCTTCAGATCACTTGAGATAATCTTATAAATCATATATAATATATTTGGATAATTATGTCGCGCAATGTTTTCATCTCATTAATCATTGTTTTCTCCCTAATGAATCTTGTTCCAATTTCCAACTCTGAGTTATCCTCCAATATCGAGGAGTCCCACATTCCAGGGATAAAACTTTAAATTCGTGTTAAAGTAAGCAAATTATTGATTACTTTGAAAACTTGAAACTTATTTTAATATTTAATGATTTGAAATGTGAGACAATTGCGAACAAACTGTGAATTCTATTATGGATTACATTTCAGTCTATTATATAACGAGATATTCGGAAAAATTCAGAAATACATTCATTTGTTCTTAGAAAATATGGTATATATTCTCTGATATTCTGAGTTAGAATCGAGTCTCGCAATCAATTGTGTACAGAATTGAGGACTGGGTTCAGCACATGCTCTATCATTGAATTGTATAAAGTCTGCAGATGAGAGCACCCACCAAACCATAGACATCACTACAAGTTTTGCATTCATCCCAGTATTCAGCGTTGGATTCTATCGCAACTAATCCTCACTACTCTTTCACATCTTCTAATGGGTGAGTCTATTAATCAATTGCAAGTTGTTTATCATTCATGAACTCTTCCAAACTTCAAATATTTTTTATAGAATTTCATTTCTTTATTCAAAATGTTTTATTTATTTGATATAATTGTCCACAAAATTCACAAAATTTTACTCAAAAATGACTTTTAGTTAATTTTTTATTCAATGGTATAAATGACATTCCTTAGGAAATTCTTGTGGAAGAAATTATCTTGCAATTCAATATCAATGATTGATGGAAAAAGAGTTTAAAATTCAGTCATTATTATTATTATTATTATTGAATCTCAAATTTTTATTAATTGGAGTAAGTAATTAATTAAATTCGAGTATCATAGCTAGGAAATTAAAATAGGAGTTTCGAATATGACTTTCTTGATGATTAAGATTATAATCAAATATGAATGTGAGCAGGCATATTTTATCTCTGAATTGATTTTGATTGGAAATGATTTGTTGACTTTTTCTATGATTTTATTAATTTGCGTGAAATTCAAAGTTTGAAGCAATTAATCAAAAATAATGATTATCCCCAAAACGAAAGATGTGTTCAGAGCTAATAACTGTCTTAAGAATTATCCCAAACATAATGAATGTCTTTCATTAGATTTTCAAAAGAATGCAAAACTAATCTTTCAACTGATTATTAAACTAATTTCCATAACCGGCGGTATATTCAGCAAAAATTTGTTCTAATAATCCCTTTTGTGATCCCTTTCTCTATAATATGTTTGGGTTTCTAAAAAAAAAATACTTCACCGTAAATGAAATTATTTTATTCAGAGGGTAGCCATTCGTTGAATAATAAATTATATATGAATCGTAACTAATTTATCCATCCATTCAGTGGAGAATCGGTTCACAAAAGCTAATGGCTAATAAGCAAGGTTCATTATTTACCAAACAAATTAAATTCAATTCTGCTAGAACAAGTTTCAATTGAAAGAAGTGATTTGAATGCCTATTCTTGGTATTATTTCAGTGTTCAATGGGTTGGTTGACATTGAGCTCTAACACACCTCTTATGTCACTTCAAATCAAATGAATAATCGAATTAAAAGACTATTATATGGAATAGAGTTTGCATTTTGTCGTATATTTATTGAGTAATTAAATTAAGGCAAACAAACACTCAGTTTTACGCCATTCAACTCTCAAATGACCAGTTTTTCAATAGACCGGATCATAATGCGAGTCATCGATCATAATTTGAAAACTAATGTTTGGTCAGAATTTTGTGCGCTTTTGCCAATTCTTTGCCGATATCTTTCAATTTTATGGATTTTATATCAGTTGTGAATAAATTTTAGATAAATTTGGCTAAAGTTTGGCATTTCGTGAGATTTATTCGACAATATATTTATTTTAATCGCATCACAAAACTCGAAATCCTCAGTAAAATACTTTTTATTTGATCATAAAATTTCATTTAATGCAAATGCAATGCAATGCCTCTCATATCAGGCTTTGAGTAAATCTTAAACCAACTTCTTATGGCTATCCCTCCTCTTCTCATATACACAACCCATTAATGAGATTAAATGACTACAAATTTATATGTGTATCACAAATGGTTGACCGAAATATTTAAGTTATTAATTAGTTTTGATCCGAATTCAGCCCAATTTTATCCAATTTCTCAGATATTCGTTCGAAATGAAGCAAAACATTAATATTATTGCATTTAATTCACTTTTTTCTGTAAACCAAAAACAATGTCAATAGAAATGAGGCATTAGTTAAGTAAAACAAAACACAAATACTAGAGTTTGGGAAACATTGGGTTTATTCAGCATTTGTTTGAGAAAACAATAATCTAATCGTTTGTTAACTCAATTGAGTAAATTAATCGGTCTCTCCATAAATGGATAGCCGGTCCCCAACTCATATTCAATCAATTGAATCTTCAATCATAGTTATGGTATTAACCAAAGAGAATATGGGTTTCTATGGAATGTGTTTTTTGGGAGTGATCTCGACATTTATGATCACAAAAAATATTTGTTTTCTCCTAAAAGCAAAAGCATTTTCGTGTTCACTATTGGCCGATATTTTATTGGTTTTATGCAGTTTAAGGCAATAACTTATATAAAGAGTATTATTGATTGAATTGAGTGAATATAACTCTATATTGAAGTCATTCGAGAGGAAAAAGTGTAGGAAATCAGTGACCAAATGGATTATCATTAGAAACACTTAAAGTGTTAACCATAGCCATAATCAGAGGCCATTGGTTTAGAGGGTTTGAAGACAACACTATGACATGAATGGCGCAAAACCACTACAACTTCTCAAAGACAACATTCTGTTGAACACATATTTCTGTTATTTCTTTTACATCAGAAGAGGGAGAACTCAGGGATAGGACTGAAGGCATGAATTGGCATCTGTTTGGCTCAAACACTTCAAACCAATCAAATCAAATAAATTGAGGCACAGTTTGTTTCACTCACTTTTCATAAAAAAGGTCTCTTTGAAAGAGAAACAAAAATGTATTGTAATTGTGAACTCCAATTGTGGAGCACATTGTGGAGCACATTGTGGAGCACACTGTGGAGCACATCCATACTTATGGTCGACAGAGTTTTACCATATTTTAAATCTTCTATTCTTCAGAATGTCTTTGTTTTGCATATCACTCGGTGTGTATTGTATTCACAAATCGATATTTTGCTCTAATTTTTTGTTTTCTAAACTGAGAGCACTTCACAGCAAATCTGTTTTCTAACTCAAGTGTCTTATAGTGAATGAGTTTTACATATTTTGGTGTTTATCTCATGGAATCACTCATTTCTTTGAAACCAATTACAAAAATCTCTTATAAAGTGGAGGAAAACATGTCTTTCATATGACTTAATACCTAATGAGCGGCAAATGTAAGGTTCTGTAAACAAATAAGAGTCGCAACTATTGATTCAATTTAAACAAATAATTTTCTCCAAATATTCTTTGAATATTCAATCCGTGCTTTGGGTACACAATTTGCCCGAAGCTTTACGAATGAAATATTCGGATGAATTTCTAATCTAATATTCGAGACTCTTATCGGAGAGAAAAATGTTTTGTCACACGATTTGAATATTCAAAATACAAGTAAATCTTTTTTCACTCTTGCGAATAGATTTTCTTTTAAAGTCTATAAAAAAGCAAAGATTTAAATGCATTTTATGACACTTGAAAACTACTGGAATCCAAATATCCAATGAAAAACATTTTGAGGCATTGAAAGCAAAATTGAAAATTACTTTTTATTTCAAACTTTTAACGGAAACCTAATTAACATTTCAATTGAGGCAAAAGTTGGCTCAGATTTTACATAAAACGCAGACAATTAATGGTAATTAACATTAATTAAGTAGACTTTTCAGGCAATAGTTTTCTTAAATTGGAACCTCTATACCAGGTATAGTCTATGAGTATTCAGTCGACATTATTTCCATTTTAACAAAAGAAAAGTATTTGTATACGAGTGAAGTCATTCATATAATGGGATTCTTGAAATTTTTATCGTAATGAGTCTCTCAATGTTTTTACCGCTAATTAGGATAAGAATTGGTCTCCATTTCAGACACCATTTAACGTATAGTTGTGTTCAATGATTAAAATGGTTTCTATAGAAAAGGTGTGAATAAGAGGCACTTTCGCGAATCTAATCTTATTTAATGTTTTCCAAGATAAGGTTTTTCAATGAGGCGATCGTTGTTTGCAAAGAAATTTTTCAAAGTTCAAATAGAAATCGATACTAAGGTGTTATTTTGAATAAGAATTTGGTCGGAGAAAAGAAAATTCCCCTTAAGATCAGTCAAGAATATCGCGATTCTAATCAATAAAAATGAGAAAACGTTTGAAACACAACTTTTTCGCCAAAAGAGCTCAGAATTTGAATTATTTTTCCGAAAAAAGGTTAATAAAATTTGAGGCAATATTATTAAAGTTGAATAAATAAGAGGAGAAAATAAATTATATCAGTATTTGAAGTCTTAGAAATAGAGGCAATAAAAGTGAATCCTTTCCAATAGACTTTCCAACAGATGCTGAAATACATTTATAAGAACTCGAAAGTAGTGTTTTTCTTATGAATTGGTTGCAATGTCTTCCTGTGCCCGCAGTCAGCCATCAATGACTATCCCAAAGGAGTTTCTATTTGTTGACCAAAAAATGAAATTCATTATAATGTAATAAAACGGCTGATAATCCGTCCATTTATTTGACGATTTCTCAGATTATGTGAACTCAGTTTTGCTTCTGTTATCTCAATCACTGTATATAAGGATTTATGGTTTAGTTATGTTTTTGTCCAAAAAGAGACTCTCAAAAGATGTCATTAATCGTAGTCTGAATTTCTTTTAGGGAATAAATGCCACTCAAAAGATTGAATTGTATTTCGCTCTCCTCTTAAGTCATTCCAATACAACTCTAAACAAACGACTATCTCTTCCAACAGTTTTATGTCAATTCATAGTTTTGATAAATTTCTGTAAATTCATAACTTATTGAATATTTGAATCAAATTTTGAATGATTTTAAATATTGAATTCCATGACATTTATCTTCGAATAACATATTCATAGCAATTCTGAAATTAGTTTATTTTATGGTTTGTGTAATAAATTATTAATAGAACTAATTTTTTGAAAATAAGACCCGTCTTATCCATTTATATACATTAATTGATTGTTAAAACAACTTGATACAGTTGTACAGGTTACTTTATTTAATATACTTGCATTTGATCATTATTTAAGTTATATTCATACAAAGTCTAGAACATTGTTTACCAAGATATTCATGAAATTGAATTATTCAAACATTTGTTAGTTTTCGTTAAACCTTTGTTTCAATAATTTGAATGAATAGAATAAAAACAATATTTTGTTGAAAAAATCATCGATAAATTGAAGCTTATATCACAAAACTTGAAAATAAAATTTCATCGAATCTTGTTATTGGAATTTCATGGATGAAACTAATATTAGGAATGAGAGTATTGGTCAAAATCGTGTATTGGGAACCTTCTGGCCTTTCTTGGAAAGTGTCTGATGATTAGAGTTGCGAAAAGTTTACTTTTATTAGATTTAAGTCGGGTTTCTTTCTCTTGATTTGGTTGACTTTTAAATTGAGCATGTACGAATTGTTGCTGTGTTGGCACTAGTACTACATCAAACAGATAGGAGTTACTGTAGCCTCGAGTAAATGTTTGAATTTATTCATCCATCGTTTTGAAAGATTGATGGAAAATGAGTGCGAGTTTTCCTTAACTCAATTTCCGAGTCTTTCACTGCAAAGAATTCTTTGCGGACATAAAGAAGTTAATCATTGAATGATTACTACGATTGCCAGCAATCAAAGCATTGGCTTATTGTTAGCCATAAACTCAAACTCCATAAATGAAATGAAGTATAAAAACAATCTTTTCATTTGTGTGACATTTGACTCAAGACGTGTATCGAACAGATTGAGGGAAAATAAATTCATTAGACTATGGTTTAAGTCATCCGAAATAAATGAGATGTTATTCTGGGCGACAGCAATGAATCAGCCGAAGAAGCCTTTACTCCAATTGGTAAACAATATATTTCAAATGTGGGAAACATTTAATGTAAGCGTTTCTCACTCTGACTGTCATTACATTGAATTATTATCGCGAACTAACTTTTGACACAAATACCGATCCTCTGGTTATTCGATAAACCAGTGCCTCTGATCACAGCCATTGAGTTGACCATTGAGTTGAGCCTCTCAGCCAAGAGCACGACATTCAGGTCTGCCTCAACTAATCGATTAATTTTGGTGACCAGAAAAAAAACAATTCTTTGTATTGGATTCTCCAACAAATCTATTCTATGTTTGTATTGATTTTCTTTAACTCAACCCAAACATACCTTTCCTCTGAATTTCTCGAATTACGAGTTTGTTATTCATTTTTATTTGAATGCAAAGTAAATTAGTTTTTAGTTTTCCTCTAATCAGACAACAATTTTTGCGCCCAAATGAATACTAAATCATTAGTATAAATGTATTAAAGAATATAATACTCTTAATAACAGGCATTCATTTCCCGGATTATATTCGGAATAAATGCCAACTTTATTACAGAAACTAATAAACCGTTTGTTTGTATTCCGATCCCTATCTGAGAGGAAAGTCGAATATCAATATTATTTCGTTACAAATATTTTATGATTTCTGGCACTCAGATCAAGAGATCAACTCTTAAGTGAGACATATGTACCAAAATATTGAGAAATCAAATCAAAAGTATTGATAAAAACATATACTTTTGTCTGTGAACTCGTATTTTCTGTTCGGATCCTAATGTCTATCAGATATCGCCTTTGAATCTCAAATATATTAAATAAACTCTAAATATAGAGAATAGAAAATCAAATTAGAAATTTGTTTTATTTGTCACTATTTTGGTCTGAAAAGCAATATTCGGCACAAAATAAGTGAATTCTGGAATTCGTTAGTTTCCTCTTTCAAACCAAATATTTTCATCCGATTTAATATTCTTTTAAGTATTTATTTTATGGCTAACTTTGGCTCTCATTTGTTGAAACGGATATTGGTTTACATTTCTGACATTTCAGACTCGATTACTCTTAAAATTAATGAAATTAAGTCTTCATTTGATGGAATATGTAAATAGAATCCATAATTTGTTATAATCAGACATTAATTACATTATATTTTACCATTAATTAGCATAAAACAGAAAGATTTTGATTATAATATCAATAATATAAGAAATTCAAATTATGGGGATTAATGTTTAATAAAGATTTAACTTCGGAAAGTCATTGAATAGATTTTATACAATAATTGAAAAAAATTGCCAAAAAAATATTGAATAACATTTGTTATAATATGATTTCAATGTCTATATCAGGGATGTGGAAGGGTTGGGGTCTAACGTTTTACCCCCTCCTAGCTCGAAAATTTTGGCATAACGACCCTCCCCTAGGTTTCGAACGCTTAACATAGTACCCTACCCTAAAAGGCCATGACACCCTGCATCTTGGACCTTGCAAATGCCTGGTCTGTATGTAATTGAATTTGATCCAAGTAGTCAACGATAAAACCTGAAGTAAAGTAATATTTTGTGAGAATAAAAATATAATAAAACTAATCTCAACTCTTGTGGTACTTAAACCTAATGTTCAGACAAAGGATTTTGTTATTTAAGATCAGAGTTCATGACATTTGGCCGAAAACTGACTTAACTTATCTGTAAATCACATAATCTGTGGAAAAATTCATATTTCTTCGCATTTTTTAATTTTATTTCTCCGCCGAAATTTATTTTCGTATTTTTATGTTTTCTTTTTCCAAGTTTAGTTTTGAAGCATAAAATAAATGAAAGAAAAACAAGACATAAAAGTTTTATATCATTTTTCACTTCATTTAATACTGTTTTCCACTATTTTCTTCTCATTCATGTTTTGGTCGTATATTTTGATAGGACTTTAGGCTATTTGGTTGCGACCAACAAATAAAAAGAGTCGGACGACAAGTGCCTGAACTCTCGTCTCATCTTATTGTGTATCAGAAAAGAACATCACATTTAATGGTCATTTCACAGAATGAAAATAAATTTTCCAAGTTGTGAGTCTACTCTTATTTTGTTTGATAAATCATTTCCATTATATAACTATTCTTAAGGGCTTTGGTTTAGTGGCAAAAAAAGAGAATTCAATGATACAAATGAGTTATCCGAAGATTAAATCGAAGTACAGTTTTGTAACACTTGAGTAGAGAATAATTACTTCAATAGAAAATTGATTATCAAATAAATTCGATTTATTGAAGAACTCATTAGTTTGGAAGTCCTTACAATCAATCAATTATTCAAACACCGAATATAGAGTTTATTTTAAGACCAATGACTCAATTATTGGGTGAAATGAGCCAAAGAGTGGACAGTCTTCCATATGTCCGATATTTAATAGAGTATTGATAAATATTGGGGAATGGGTTAAGGATTCGGATAAAACTATAAATGTGTTCTGAAAATTGTCTAACTTGAGGGCATATTTTCTTCGATAATGATAAATTTTTGCTCTTTCTTCTGGAAGAATTCCCAAACATATTTTCACTAAAAAGAGCAAGGGAATATTATCTGCTAAATATATTTTGGTATTTCACACAAAGAAAATATGACTACATATATATGAGAAAAACATAAAACTGATATTTGATGGAAAAGAATTCAAAGAATGGTTTAATTGATTATTTCATAGATTATAACCAAATCTAATATTTATCGAAGAAGTGCTTCGACTGCAACGCAAAGTAATATCTTTTGTTTTATTAGTTAATTGGATGCTTTCAGCGATATTGTTGTAGAGTGGTATTCAACTATGTTCAAGGCCAAATTTTAGCTTCCCTAAAAGCTTTGAGAGGAATGGGGTAAGTGATGGCGTGCCTAACAAACGATCGCAAATATAAAAGCCCTCGTGGAATATGAGAGCTCACATTCATCTCATATGTTGACTCTTAGGAATAGAGGACCTTGCTCGTCTCTCTAGAAATTGTTGGCGCAATCATATTGCGAACATTTGTTGGCTTTTATTCGTGTATATTGTTCTGTGCGATACTCTCACCAAATAATGTTAACAAATCTCTGGTGAATCTGAATTGATTTTCGCCCAAATCTATTCACTGAGTTATTGCCAGAGCTCTGAGCAAATCAAAAGTTTAAACCATTTCCCAGGGATTGAGAGGAAAACAAATAACAAAAGCGAACAACAAATTTGAGAACATTTTCTGCTCGTATCAACACTTTTGGGTTTCATTAAAATGCAAACCAGTGTTGAATAATATCTGAGTAATGGCTTCTCGTCTTCTATTTAACTAAAAACAAGCGAAAGACAAAACCATTTATTTTAATGATTGCTAACAAAATGATAACAATTTTAAGCCATATATTTAAACTGATGCCTATTATTACGAGTTTTTTCAATTTTCGTCTCAAATCCTTATTCTTGCTTTCATTAGATCGTAGAAAATAGTGTCTTCACTCTTGTCAGAGCTCTTAGTACTTGAGCTCAACGGCTCAACACTTATTAGAGTCTGTGTTTGGTTTTGATAAACGCTGGTTCAGCACTTCATAATAACAATGACATAATGAAAGCCCTCTTTATAGCAGACTCAGCACAAGTTGTGACCATTTTTTAATCAAAACTCTTTTTTGTGGAAAAATTGGCGAAACTTTTCAGCTGTTTTTGATCAGATTTTTGATAAAACAACAGAAAATTGTAAATATTTTGTTTGAAACAAATGATTATCTGATAAACTCATTAATCATAAAACTGTAATCATATTGAATACCAGCTCACCATAAATGAGATTTGAGAAAGTGGGAGGCATTTCTACTATGTAATTATATGAAATTCCACCAATGTAATTTCAGTATGAAGTGAAATGTCTTTATCGTTCAATATTTTTTTTTTACTTAACATTTTCTGAAGTTTTACTCTGAATCAGAAAATGGAGAAAGAGATAAGAAAATCAAAGTAATGGTCAGTTGGAAGTGTCAGTCATTTGGGTTTCAATTTAGAGATTTGAGTTTTGGGAGAAAAAAATTTTATCCGAATGAAATAGTTATTTGATTTTCAGGTTTGAAGTGATGTCCGATATTTGTTTTGATATGAAATGATTGAAACCAAACGACAAAATACTAAAAACTGAAAGACAAGTAAGACATCAAAACTGTGTAAAACATCGCAACGAGTATTGCAGTGAAGTTTGTTTTCGGGGATAAAACAAATTCACAAAAAAGACTTTTTTGAAACAAATAACGAAAAAAGTGTGGTTTCTCTTCATTTTGTTTTCACATTAAAATTGTTTTCTGTGTTTGAATTCAAAGAAACACTGCTTTTATTCTCACTATTTATCTAAAAATTTTAGAATTTCTATTTCAGTGATGTCCTTATAGTTAAACAGTTATTTTTGTGCATAAAACCCATTTTCAAAATGGTAACTGTCTTTTGAAACATTTGATTCTATGCTCTATTTTACGGTTTGGATCCTATTCTGTTTCAAAAGATATGAGCATTTCATTTAAGGCAATATTAGCTCTTTATGTAAGACAAGTGAAAACTTATCAAAGTTAATGACGCGACTCATTTCAAATGCAGACTTTGTCTCTGATTTATTGATATTCAGCTTTTTATTTATCATTTTTCACTGGAATTAAATTATGTAAATAAGTTTGAAACTCAGCCAACACTCTATTAAATTCAATTTAAATTCTTATTTGAATATTTGTCTCTTTCATAACCAAATTGAGTTAATTTTCGTTCTTTTGAGAGTTGAATATATCTTGAATTTTTATCAAGATAATATTAACTCTTTTGCCACTTTTCTTGGACTTGTATTTATGTTTATTTATAGTCATCATTTTGAGTCGACACTCGACTGATTCCGTTCCACTCGTCTTCTGATGAGGGAATTCCGGGACTTTTATTAAGAAAATAGAAGTTAATATAATTAATTAAATTTTATCTCTTCATAGAGTCTGTGAGTCATTACAAGAATGAGAGGAGAAGAACGAGAAACAGATAGAAATGGTTAATAGACCGGAATCGTAGACGTTTTTTGGCCGACATCTCATCAATCAATATCACTATCAATCGCGACGTTATTGCGGCTGAACTCAAATTATTAGCCGAACAGATGTACTGTCAAACTAGTAGTACATTAAGGATCAATATTTTCTATTCAATACTCAATTTGTTATCCGGCTATGCATTCGGTAAATACATTAGCCTTACTTTCCAATTATGTCAACTAATACACCTGGTCTATTCATCCAATACTCATGTTAATGAACTTTTTGTTCCCAAAGTCTCCTTATTTTAGTTTAGGATATAAAAACTGATTTTCCTTTTCATCAGTAGTAATGAATTGAATATTTGCTGTTTAGGTGAATGCGTTTTCAATTTCGACAGTTCCCAGGGTATGATGGGTAATTTTTCATCGCCAGATTGGCCCAATAATTACCCGCATGAGATCAGATGTATTTATAATTTTAATGGACAGCGCTTTCACGCAATAAATCTGATATTCTCTGTCTTCAAATTGGAAACGCCTTTTTCCAAGGGGTAAATATACTCTCAATACAATTATATGACAAGAATTCATCTCTAAATTGTTCCAAATGTTTAGATAGTCTCAGATTTAATTAAATTTGATTTAATGCCTCGATAAATGCAATTTAAAAGTAATAATAAAACTCGCGTTTTATACTAAAATTGAATTTTTAGACAAAACTTATTTTTCTATAATTAATGTTTAAAATTTGGATTCAGGCGTTAAAACAGAATAAAACAAAAATATTTGGTATTTCAATAATTCCTGACAGAAATCAAAGCCGTCGGGCCTTTCATTTAAGTCTCACTTATCAGACAAACAGTAGAGAACTGTTGTATTCTTTGTCGAGGAAAACAATTTTCTATTGATTTCTCTCTTTTTTTTGTCAAAATCTTTATTCTGGAAATATTTGCTTTGAATTCTTGTCATTTTAATCCTGAAAATCAATAATTTTGAACAATGAAAGACAATATTGTTTACATTCAAGTTTTCGTCAAATACCGAACTTTGTTCAGTCAATAAACTTGTTCAGTTTAAATTTTAAATCCAATTTGCATGGGTTTGGCATTCATTTAATTAAATTCTTCGGTGATCTTAAATAATGATTATATTTCAGAAGAGGAGAGAATTATTTCTTTTGTTGAAATTTTATTTCTTTTTCTGAATAATATTTTGAGTGTTATTTATATGAAAAATATTTAAAATTATTTCAAATTCATAAATCATTTATTCTTCAGTTCTTTCAGCAACTGTTTGGATGACAAATAACTCTTTAAGTGATACAAAGTTTTCTGGGAGTATATGAAAAACTACGTAAAAACTGTTTGCAAACATTTCTTTTGTGTTTCGGATATTAGTTTTTTTTAATTCTCACGTTTTATGTTCTTTTTATGTATCTATGAATCGATTTTCTGTTCCTCTTTTTAATGTGATTCTCCTATTTTACGACCAGAAGAAGGTATACCTTAAGAAAAAAGTGTTTTTATATACACATTAAATGAGATCAGATCTAAACTTCTGACAGTAATTATAGTCTTCCGTCGGATAAGAAATAAATTTCTGAATTATTGATAAAAACAATTTTTTGCATTTTTAATGCGAAAACGATGTGAAATATTTTCAAAAACATTGGTTTTCAGATATCTATTCACAATATGCGGACAATATAAGTCTTACAGCGACTGAAAGCATGCATTGCTATCAAAATTAATTTTATGTTTAGCCTAACATTACGTTCAAATAGTTGTCTAACGGATTATATCGATATATCGACAATCACTGCCTTTAAAGTGAAGCGACTCATCGGAAGATATTGTGGCGATTATGTGCCTTCGCCTCTTCTACTAATGCACCCACAGCTCGAACTCATATTCACCACAAACCATGCCATCAATAACCAAGGATTTCACGGATACTATCAGTTCATTGATGAAAGTAATGCCTCTTTTATATCACTTTCTAAAGAATTTTAAAATAATTTTTGATTTTATGGGAAGGTATGATCGGTCCTCCAGAGTCTAATCCTACAAATATCGTTGGTTGTGGTGGTAATGAGACGGGAATCGGTGGTGTTCTTGTCTCACCTAATTATCCTGGTCTGTTTGACTCTTTGATTTAGGCTTAATTTAGATTTAAGTTTAAACTATAATCAAATTATAGGTCCATTTCCGCGTCAAATAGACTGTATTTGGCTGATTAGAGTCGAACAGCACAAACACATCTACGTAAGGATGGTTGAGCTCCAGCTCTTCGGCAGTATAGGTCAGTCCTCCCATACGTTGAATATAAAACATTTAAATCTATCCCCAATTCTTCACTAATATAAAACTCATTCTATTATTATTCACATTTGTCTGAAAGGATGAGTCCTTTCCTAATGAGAAAAGTTTAATATGTTTTCCCCAAAAACTTACGCATATTGTGAGCAATAATTTAATTTTTGTTCTGCTTTTCTGTACGGAACGGAACGGAACACAATTACTTTCATTGTCAGGATTTTCTTTAAGAATAAGACATTTATCAAATTTTTTCATTAGTTGTCACTAAAGTAGAAACGCATAAGAAGTTCAAAGATAGAAGAGTCGGATAAAAGGTCTCTCTTTTGAGATAAGAAACATAACTTTAAATTAAGGAAATTTATGAAAATTTTCAAATTAGGGATCGCTTTCTCATATATCATCACTGAAGACAAGGCTCTGACACTAATTCTGATTACTGGGTATTCTCTGTATTATAAGAGAACAGAATTCAGTTCATTTGCAGTGAATTCTCACCGAATTGTGTTTATTATCATTGATATAATTGAAGCGAAAATTACTAATTTCTATTCCAATTCATTCTGAGCTCATTATCTGCCTTTCAATCGATGAATTGAGTCGAATAATACGATTTTGTTGAATAAAACTTCATTTAAATTGATTGAAAACTAGAGCTTTGATTTAAATTTAGCTCAAACTAATTATGGTGTGCTTGCTCCTTTCATTAGCCTATTGTAAAGACGCTCAGTTAGCCATTTATGACGGCTTCGAAAGCCTGGAGTTTGACCCCAAAAAACCGAAACAATATTGCGGTGATCTTACGTACTATAAGAATGTCGAGGACAAGGTTTTACTCTCAGCCAGCAATCGATTATTAATAAGGTATCACTTTTTTGTTGACATAATTTTTCATTTTTTCCATCCATTGACGCAAATGGTTTCTGACTTCCGGTTTTGTTTTAGGTTCAAAAGTGACATAACTTCGTCGCAATGGAATGACCAAGTCTCTCGAAATCCCATCACTGGCTTCAAACTCATTTGGACGGCTGTCTCATTCAAAACACAGGGTATTATTCACTTTCATTGATTGCCACAATTTTCTCCGAATTGATATAAATCAGTGAAATATCAATTTTGTTGATTCTGTGCTCCAAAATTATTCTGTTCCATAAATATATTCTGTGCAGTCGATCGATAGCAGACTTTTTTTTTACTGTATTTAATAGTTTTGATATTTATTTTTAATTTTGTTGGAAAACATTTGTCGAAAGCCTCCGACGTTATCATTGAATCGATTGATGTTTTGCTTGAATTTAATAACACTTTTCCGTTGCCTCGGATTGTATTTAACGCATAAAAACATAAAAACAATTCTTTGAGTATATCTTTATTTTGTCGGCTAATGACTTGTTATAAATTATTTTTATTTATGTTTCACAATAATAGTGTTGATAATTAATTAATCTTGGTGTTAATGGAACTCAAATAATCTCGTTTTCCGTGTAATTACCTTTGAATCTAAAGAATTATATTTTTGTTTCGAATATATTTTTAATGAAATAAATTGAATTTGCTAGGTCAGTGTAAGCAATTCACGTGCTCCGGGAGCCAATTCTGTCTGAAACCCCACAAATTTGGCCGTTCATGCGATGAATACTACAACTTCTGCATTGACAGTAGCCTTCAGTGCAATGGAGTTCCCAATTGCAGTGAACAGGACTTTACAGATGAAGATAAATGTAAGTCATTTCTTGAGGTCTCTCCTCTTTTATGGCTTCAATTGCCTTTTGAATTAGTTATTTACTCGGAATATAATACTGAATATAATACTCAAACGCTTTCAAAATAATTGTATTAATATTTTCCTCCATTTTTACTGTTTTCATGTTTGCTAGAAGTTGGTATCAACTTGTAATCCAGCAAAAATTGAAAATAATTAATTCAAAATGAAGGAACAGTTTTCTGAGGATTTCTGTATTATTTTGATTTAAAAATATGAAAATAACTCATCACCAGAGATCTCAGAAATAGTCGATAAACACTTTTTAACGGTGAATCCTATCGGCCTAAGACTTCGGATCTGTCCGAACCAAGTACTAAGGGGTATTTTAATTCCGACTTTTTATCGACTATAAT